>PVKC010023295.1:0-17331 GCA_004027635.1 Crocidura indochinensis
TAGACGACTAGAATTTCTGTTGCCAGCGAACTTGAACTTGGTCCTCATCTGATCAGAGCCTTACTCTAGCCTGGATTCTGTGCTTATGTTGGGCATTAAAACTTGCCCAATAACCTGTTTCCAAAGGCACCTTAATTCCTGTTTGAAAGCTCAGACAGGAAGATCATTATGCAAATATGAAGGTAGATTTCTAAGGACTGTTTCCAAGTTAACTGAAATAACCCATACCAGCAATGGGCTTCCGGATATCCTTGGAGCTATTTGCTGTTTGCAGCCTCAGTACACCATACCTCATGGACAGAAGTAGGCCTTTACTTGAGGCTACACTTCTATATCACAAATAGATGTCCTATAATGGTTGTAGATACACAAAATTGCACTTGATCCCTGACAGCCCATATGTTCTCCCATACCCAGCAGGAGCTATTCCTGAATGCAAAGTCATGATGATTCCCTGAGCATAAACTCAAAACAATAAACAGGTGCCCCAGATCAAAGTGATAGCATAGTGGATAGGATGACACTTGGGTATCACATGGTGTTTGTGAGATGGAATGGAGCAAAATTCACTCAAACTTGACTTCAGCCTCATCCTGGCCCTCACCTTCTTTTCATTGTCTACAGTTTTATTTTAGTTTACTTCTGTTTTGGATTTTGGACCATCCCCAGCAATTCACGGAAATGACTCCTGGCACTGAGCTCAGAAATGTTTCCTGTCATACATAGGGTACCTTAGTGGAGACTATGGAACAAACCAGTTCAGCATTTTGCCAGACAAAAGACTTTCCCACAGTAATATGAGTCCACCCAAATCTTCAGCTTTCTATGTCTTGCATTACGTTATTACTGCAACTGATCTTTCATTGTTCTCCAGTTTCTTGATGGATAATTTAAGTTATTTAATACGCACCACATATTCATTTGATATACTAATAATACTGATCCAAATATAAAACTTAGGAGTACTATAGATATAACTAACACAATTCTGCAGGCCCTTTTGTCATAGTGACACATTCTGCGTTTATCATCATGGTCATTCACCTCCTTCAGTAAAGTCTTTGGGGAGCATACTCAGCATTGTCCAGGATTTATAGCTAGTTCAAAGGTAACTCCTAGGAAGGTAACCTAGAAATACGGAAACAGGAGACAAAACTGACCTCTAAGTTTCTATTTTGATTTGAACACTATTTACACAGCCATAATCTGGAAAAAAAAAAACCAGAGGCGTGAAAACAGAGGAGTGCATAAAGAAACTGTGGTACATATACACACTGGTATGATATGCAACCATTAGGAAAAATGAAGTAATGAAATTTGCCTATGCCTGGATAGACATGGAGACTATCATGGTGAGTGAAAGGAGTCTGAGGGAGAGAGATAGACACAGAATAATCTCAGTCATCTGTGAGATCTAAGATAAAGAAAAGACAGCATATTAAGAACAATACTTAAAATATGGTAAGGATAGGACAATAGAAATTAGGGCTAAAACCATTCCCTGATATGAAGCTTGACAAAAAATTGATGAGCAGAGTTAGAGAAAAACTGCACTCAGACCTACCATGAAAATATTACTAAGGGAGAAACAGAATATGTATATGAGAGACAGGCTTGTGTGTGTGAGGAGAGAAACAGAGAAGAATGTTGGAGGGAAACATTTATTCTGGTAAAGGATGCTGTACATTCAATGACTGAAACCCACGAAGAAACACTTTGGCACCCATTGCTTATATAAATAAATATTTAAATACTTCAAATGCTATCTACTTGATATACATATGTCTGTAATTTCTCCCATTCTTTTGGGGATGGAATCCAGGGTATCTCAGATAAGGACATGGGCTTTAATGCTAAGGAACGTTGTCTCTTTTATAAATTTTGTAAATAAAAACTTAGAATTTTGCTGGAGGGAAGATGACAAAGAAATGAGGGTGTTTGCCTTGAATGCAGTTGATCCATTTTCTATCTCTAGCATCCCATAACATCCCATATCCCCTCCAACCCCGGATAAAAATAAGATCATGCTTGGGAGACTTCGGTAATTATATATTACCAGAGACATAAGTCAGTAACAGGCCAATCAAATGCCCACTCCAATTCTCTTTTATACAGACTTTCTTTGCCACCTTTTGAGAATGCTGGGGAAACAATAGTGATCAGCTGGAAGTTTCAACTTGCTTATTCATTAGTGCCTTTAATATATCTGGAGTAAAAAATAGATGTTCTACATTAGATTAATGAAGTATAATATTAAAGGGATATAACACCAATAATCTATGAAGAGGATCACTTAATATGATGGGGTATTCCTTCAGTTACTGACATCTAGCTGTAAACATAAATGACTTTTCAAAGTCAGTGGCTTTCAGAATGAGAGGATCATAATAGAATGAGTTCAATCTAGAAACATCTCCAATGCTATTAAGAAGTGGTTCTGCTTGGTATTCCAGGAGGATAGATGAGATATTTTCTTGGTGTGCAGCGATAGATTCTCTAAACAGCTACACAAAGAATATCTATTTTAATGTGATTGAAGCACAGCCCCTGAGTAAATGTGAACCAAGCGAATCACCTAGTTAGCAGATTTATCCCTCTAGACAAGAAGGAATGCGGTGTGAAGTTTGACTCACAGCCTTACCGGTGTGGAGAATATTGCTGGAGAGGAGCTCCTCTAAGGCTCTCCTGAGTGCAGTACCTACAACTTTCCCGCAATCCAGGTTCTTGTTTGTACTTCAATCAGTAGAGATGTGACATGAGAAGCATTTAAGTCAGCAGGATTTCAAATACATTGATAATAACCACACTCTTTAGAGGAATAGACTTAATGTTGCAGCAAACTTGAACTTGGACCTGGCTAGATCAGAGGCTTATTCTCCTGGCCTGGATTCTGTCCTTCTGTTGGCCATGATGACTTGCTCAATGCTAAACTGTTTCCAAAGACACCTTAATGCCAGTTTGAAACCTCAGACAGGAAGATCATTAGGCAGATATGAAGGTAGATTTCTATGGACTATTTCCAAGTTAACTGAAATGCCCCATACCAGCAATGGGCTTTCCAATATCCTTGGAGCCACTTGCTGTTTGCAGCCTCTGTAGATCATACCTCATGGTCAGAAGTAGGCCTTTCCTTGAGGCTGCACTTCTCTATCACTAATAGATGTCCTAAAAGTGCTGTAGATACACAAAAGTGCATTTGATCCCTGACAGCCCATATGTTCGTCCACTTTCCTGGATGCATAGCCACTAGGATCCCCTGAGCATAGACCTCAAACAGCAAAAATGTGCCCCCAGGTCAAAGTGGTAGCATAGTGGATAGGTTGATACTTGGATAACACATGTGGTTTGTGAGATGGATTGGAGCGAGGTCTTCTCAAACGTGAGTTCACCCTCATCTTGGCCCTCAACTACATTTCATTGTCCAGGATTACATTTCAGTTAATTTTTGTTTTGGATTTTGGGCCACCCCAGCAATTCTTCGAAATTACTCTTGGCTCTGAGCTCAGGAATATTTCCTGCCATATACAGGGCACCTTACGGGAGGCCAAGGAACAAAGTGGGTCATCATTTTGTCAGGGAAATGCCTTCCCACTGTAAAATGACTCCGGCCCAATACTTCAGCTTCTAGGTCTTGCATTAATTTATTACTGCAACTAATGTTTCATTATTCTTCAGTTTCTTGATGGATAATCTAAGTTACTTAATATGCTCCACATATTCATTTGATATACCAAAAATACTGATCCAGATATAAAACTTGGGAGTGCTATAGATATAACAGAAACCTTTCCCCAGGCCCTTTTGGCGTTAGAGACTCATTCTGCCATTGATCATCATGTTCACTCACCTCCTCCAGTAAAGTCTTTGGGGAGCATATTCAGCATTGTTCAGGATTTATAGCTAGCTCAAAGCTCACTCCTAGGAAGTTAACCTAGAAACACAATAAGCAGGAGACAAATCTAACCTTTGCATTTCTATTTTCATTGTAGCACTATTTACACAGCCAGAATCTGTAAACAACCCATAGGCACGACAACAGAGGAGTGTATAAAGAAACGGTTGTACATATACACACTGCTGTGATATGCAGCCATTAGAAAAAATGAAGTCATGAAATTTGCCTATGCCTGGATATACATGAAGACTATCATGATGAGTGAAATGAGTCAGATGGAGAGAGATAGATACAGAATAACCTCGGTCGTCTGTGATATTTAAGATAAAAAAAGACAGCATATTAAGGACAATACTTATAATAAGGTAAGGGCAGAACAATAGAGATTAGGGCTGAAAGACCATTCCCTGACATGAAACTTGAAGAAAAATGGTGAGCACAGTTAGAGAAATAACTGTAGTGAGATCTACCATGACAATGTTACTAAGAGCGAAACAGAATGTGTGTCTGGGAGAGGGGTTGGTGTGTGTGAGGATAGAAACAGAAGATTGTTGGAGGGAAACATTTATTCTGGTGAAGGATGTCGTACATTTGATAGCTGAAACCCAAGAACAAACACTTTTGTACTCCATTGATAGTATAAATAATTCTTTAAATACTTCAAAAGCTATCTACTTGAGATACAT
Source organism: Crocidura indochinensis (assembly GCA_004027635.1). Classification (NCBI taxonomy): domain Eukaryota; kingdom Metazoa; phylum Chordata; class Mammalia; order Eulipotyphla; family Soricidae; genus Crocidura; species Crocidura indochinensis. Next base: position 4,582 of record PVKC010023295.1, read on the forward strand.
ATGTCTATAATTTCTCCCATTACTGGGGATGGAATCCAGGGTATCTCAGACTCAGGACATGTGCTTTAATGTTGAGGCTCAGTCCTGTCTCTTATGTAAATTTTGTAAATAACAACTTAGAATCGGGGTAGAGGGATGATGATAAGGAAACAAGGGTGTTTGCCTTGCATGCAGCTGATCCGGATTCTATCTGTAGCATCCCATAACAACCCATAACAACCCCCCCCCGTAAGAAAACTAAGATCACTCCTGGGAGACTTGGGTGATTATATGATACCAGAGACATAAGTCAGTAATGAGCAAGCCAAATGCCCACTCCAATGCCCTTTTATATGGACTTTCTTTGTCAGCTGATTGAGAATGATGGGGAAACAATAGTGTTTAGCTGGAAGTTTCAACTTGCTAATCCATTAGTGTCTTTAATGTATCCCTCGTAAGAGGAGATTTTATACGTGAGAATAATGAAATATAATATACTTGCAATATGTTTAGGACAAGACAATAAATTTAGGGCAGGAAGACCATTCTATGTCATGAAGCTTGACGGAAAAATTTTTGAGCACAGTTAGAAAAATAACTGCACCAAGACCTACCATGTCAATGTTACTAAGAGAGAAACAGAAAGTGTGTCCAAAAGACAGGCTTGACGTTTGGGAGAGAGACAGAGAAGATTCTTGGAGGGAAATAGTTATTCTGGTGAAGGATATTGTACATTCTGACTGAAACCAAAGAACAAACACTTTTGTACTCCCATGGTGATATAAATAATTATTTAAATAATTCAAAGACTATTTACTTGGGATACATATGTCTATATATTCTCCCACTCTTCTGGGGATATTATCAAAGGTATCTCAAATTCAGGACATGTGCTTTAATGCTGAACCACATTCCTGTCTCATATAAATGTTGTAAATATTAACTTGTAAAGTTTGTAAATATTATATATATATATATATCTTATATAAGGTTTGTAAATATTCACTGGAGGAAAAGCACAGAAGGTAGGGTATTTGCGTTGCATAAACCTATGCATTTTCTATCTCCAGCATCCCATTACAAACTCCCTCCCCTGTAAAAAAATAATAAAGATTACTCTTGGAAGGCTTGCGTGATTATATGATACCAGAGACATATGTCAGTAGGGCAAGCCAAATGACCACTCTAGTGCCCTTGTATACAGACTTTCTTTGCTGGCTGACTGAGAATGATGGGGAAACAATAATGATCAGCTGGAAGTTTCAACTTGCTAATCCATTAGTTCATTAATGTATCCATAGAAAAATGTTATTTTATGTGTAATAAATGAAGCATATTATTAGGTGAAAAAAATCTATGTCTGGGATCTCTTTTTTCTTGTTATTGTTTTTTGGGGTGAGGGCACATCCAATGGTGCTCAAGGCTTACTCCTGACTCTGCACACAGCAATCACTCCTAGAGGGAGTGGTTCTTGGGACTGAAACCAGGTCAGACACTTGCAAGCCAAGTGCCTATCTGCTGTATTTTTTCAACCCCATTAAATTATATGTTCAATGGTATTTAGTAAAAGATCTGCATCAAACACTGGCTAATTCTAGAACACACTCCTGTATAAATGTAGTCACTCCCTATTGCCTCCTCTTTCTTCTCCTGGAAATCATGAGTTGACTTTCTATCTCTCATAGATTTTCCTCTTCCAGGCATTTATATAAATGAGATCATACAGATCATACAGTAGGTGGAATTTTGTAATTGGTTTCTTTCAATCAACATGTTCTCAAAGCTTTATGTTGTAACATGTCATTATTTCATTCTTTAAAAAGATTGAATTATATATTTTTCCTTTCATCTCCTATCCTGTACTCCTCATATAACTGGTGGTGCTTTGAAGCTACTCCCAAATAACTTGCTCAGGAACTATTCCTGGTAGTGCTTAGAGGATCAGGTAGTACTGAGGACTAACCTGGGATTCTCACATGCAAAAAATTTGCACTAGCCCCTTTAACCACCTCCTGCCCTTCCATTTGCCATTGCTCTTTCCTTTATGTGAACCAATGGAATCACCTAGTTAACAGATTTAACATGCTGGACAAGAAGGAATGCAGTGGGAAGGATGACTCACACCTTCCTGGAGTGGAAAACATTGCTCTAGAGGAGCATCTCTAATGTTCTCTTGAGTGCAGTACCTACAACTTGCCCGGAATCCAGGATCTTATTTGTAACTCAACCAACTATCATGTGACATGATAAACATTTAAGTCAGCAGGTTTTCAAAGGCATCGGTAATTACCACACTCCTTAGATAACAAGAATTTCTGTTGCCTGCTAACTTGAACTTGGCCCTGGCTAGATCAGAGCCTTAATAACCTGGCCTGGATTCTATCTTTTTGTTGGACATGATGACTTGTCCAATGCTAACCTGTTTCCAGAGGCACCTTAATGCCAGTTTGAAACCTCAGACAGGAAGATCATTAGGCAGATATGAATGAAGGTCGATTTCTAAGGACTGTTTCCAAGTTAACTGAAATGACCCATACCAGCAATGGGCTTCCGGATATCTTTGGAACCATTTGCTGTTTGCAGTCACTGTAGACCAGACCTCATGGACAGAAGTAGGCCTTGCTGTGAGGCTGCACTTCTCTATCACTAATAGATGCCCTTGAAGGACCTGTAGATATATAATAGTGTATTTGATCCCTGAGAGAACATATGGTCTCTCATAGCCAGCAGGAGCTATTCCTGAATACAAAGCCAAGAGGATCCTGAGCATTAGACCCCCAAACAACACAAAGGTGCCCCAAGGTAACAGTGATAGCATAGTGGATAGGATGGTACTTGGGTAACACGTGGGGCTTGTGAGATGGAATGGAGAGAGTTCCACTCAAAAGTAACTTCACCCTCTTCCTGGTCCTCAACTACTTTTCACTGTCCAGGGTTTTCTTTTAGTTTATTTTTGTTTTGGATGTTGGGTCACCCCCAGAAATTCTTAGAAATTATTCCTGGCTCCGAGCTCAGGAATTTTTCCTGCCATACACAGGGCAGCCTAGGGGAGGCTAAGGAATAAACAGGGTCAGCATTTTGCGAGGCAAATGCTTTCCCCACTGTAATATGACTCCACCCAATGCTTTATCTCTATGTTTTGCATTAGTTTATTACTGCAACTAATCTTTCATTGTTCTCCAGTTTCTTGATGGACAATTTAAGCTACTTAATACACACCACACATTCATTTGACATACCAACAGTATTGATCCAAATATAAAACTTGGGAGTACTGTAGATAAAACAGATACCTTTCCCTAGAACCTTTTGGATTAGTGACTCATTCTGCCATTGATCATCATGTTCACTCACCTCCTTCAGTAAAATCTTTGGGGAGCATACTCAGCATTGTTCAGGACTTATAGCTAGCTCAAAGCTCACTCCTAGGAAGATAACCTATAAACACAAAAAAACAGGAGACAAAACTGACCTCTGCATTTCTATTTTCATTGTAGCACTATTTACAATAGCCATTGTAAATAGCTGGAAACAACCCATAGGCATAACAACAGAGTAGTGTATAAAAAAATGGTGGTACATATACACACTGGCATGATATGCAGCCATTAGGAAAAATGAAGTCATGAAATTTGCTATACCTGGATAGACATGGAGACTATCATGCTGAGTGAAAGGAGTCAGAGGGAGAGAGATAGATACAGAATAATCTCAGTCGTCTCTGAGATTTAAGATAACGAAAAGACAGACTATTAAGGAGAATACAATATGTTAAGGTCAGGACAATAGAGATCAGGATGAAACCCTTCTTTGACATGAAGCTTGATGAAAAATTGGTGAGCACAATTAGAGAAATAACTGTAGTGAGACCTACCATGACTATATTACTACGAAAGAAACAGAATGTGTGTCTGGGAGACAGGCTTGGCATGTGTGAGGACAGAAACAGAGAAGATTCTTGGAGGAAAACAGCACATCCCCTGTCTATATGTGAATCAATGGAATCACCTACTTGGCAGATTTAACATGCTGGACAAGAAGGAATTGTGGTGTGAAGGATGACTCACACCTTACCGGGGCGGAGAACGGTGCTGGAGAGGGGCACCCCTAAAGGCTCTCCCGAGTGCGTTACCTATAACTTGCCCAGAATCCAGGACTTTCAATCAACAATCTTGTGGCATGAGAAACATTTAAGTCAGCAGGTTTTCAAAGGCATCAGTAATAACCACACTCCTTAGATGACTAGAAATTCTGTTGCCTGCTGACTTGAACTTGGTCCTGGCTAGGTCAGAGCCTTAATAACCTGGCCTGGATTCTGTCTTTTTGTGGAACATGATGACTTGCCCAATGTTAACCTGTTTTCAAAGGCACCTTAATGCCAGTTTGAAACCTCAGGCAGGAAGATCATTAGGCAGATATGAAGGTCGAGTTCTCAGCACTGTTTCCAAGTTAACTGAAATGACCCATACCAGCAAGGGGCTTCCCGATGTCCTTGGAGCCATTTGCTGTTTGCAGTCACTGTAGACCATACATACATCATGGACAGAAGTAGGCCTTGCTGTAAGGCTGCAATCTCTATCACTAATAGATGTCCCTGAAGGGCTGTAGATATAGAATAGTGGGCTTGACCTCTGAGAGCTTATATGTTCTCCCATACCCAGCAAGAGCTATTCCTGAATGCAGATCCATGAGGTTCCCCTGAGCATAGACCCCAAAAAACAAAAAGGTGTCCCCATGTCAAAGTGATAGCATACTGGATAGGATGATGCCTGTGTACCATTTAGGGTTTGTGACATGGAATGGAGCGAGTTCCACTCAAAAGTGACTTTACCCTCTTCCTGGCCCTCAACTACTTTTCATTGTCCAGGGTTTTGTTTTAGTTTCTTTTTGTTTTGGATTTTGGGCCACCCCCAACAATTCTTAGAAATTACTCCTGGTTCTGAGCTCAAGAATTTTTCCTGTAGTACTCAGGGCATCCTATGGGAGGCTAAGGAACAAAATGGGTCATCATTTTGCCATGCAAATGCCTTGGCCACTGTAATATGACACCTGAAAAATGCTTCAGGTTTTTATGTCTCGTATTAGTTTATTACTGCAACTAATCTTGCATTGTTCTCCAGTTTCTTGATGGATAATTTAAGCTACTTAATACGCACCACATATTCATTTGACATACCAACAATACTTTTCCAGATATAAAACTTTGGAGTATTATAGCTATAACAGATACCTTTCCCCCAGAACCTTTTGGCATAGTGACTCACTCTGCCATTGTTCTTCATGTTCACTCACCTCCTTCAGTAAAGTCTTTGGGGGGCCCGGGAGATAGCATGGTGGTAAGGCGTTTGCCTTTCATGCAAAAGGTCATCGGTTCGAATCCCGGTGCCCCATATGGTCCCCCGTGCCTGCCAGGAGCAATTTCTGAGCATGGAGCCAGGAGTAACCCCTGAGCGCTGCCGGGTGTGACCCAAAAACCAAAAAAAAAAAAAAAAAAAAAAAGAAAAAAAAGTAAAGTCTTTGGGGAGCATAGTCACCATTGTTCAAGATTTATAGCTTGCTCAAAGCTCACTCCTAGGAAGATAACCTATAAATAAAAAAAAAAACATGAGACAAAATTGATCTCTGCCTTTCTATTTTCATTGTAGCACTATTTTCCATAGCCAGAATCTGGAAACAACCCAGAGGCGCGACAGCAGAGGAGTGTATAAAGACACGGTTGTCTAGATACACATTGGTATAATATTCAGCCATTAGGAAAAAATGAAGTCATGAAATCTGCCTATGCCTGGAGAGACATGGAGACTATCATGCTGAGTGAAATGAGCCAGAGGGAGAGATAGATATAGAATAATCTCAGTCATCTGTGAGATTTAAGATAAAGGAGAGACAACATATTAAGTACAATAGTTACAATATGCTAGGGACAGGACAATAGAGATTAGGGCTGAAAGACCCTTCCCTGACATGAAGCTTGACGAAAAATTGGTGAGCACAGTTAGAGAAATAACTGCACTGGGATCTACCATGACAATGTTACTAAGAGAGAAACAGAATGTGTGTTCAGGAGAAAGGCTTTTCTTGTGGGAGGAGAGAAACAGAGAACATTGGTGGAGTGAAACATTTACTCTAGTGAAGAATGCTGTACATTTCGTGACTGAAACCCAAGAAGTAACACTTTTGGAACCTCTTGCTGATATAAGTAATTATTTAAAAACTTTAAAGTCATTTGCCTTTCACACAGAAGTTTATCAGTTTGAATACCAGCATTCCATTTGGTCCCCTGGCATGCCAGGAGCAATTTCTGAGCATGGAGCCAGGAGTAACCCCCTGAATACTGCCGGGTGGGACCCAAAAAAACACACAAAGAAAGAGACAAGAAGCACAAAATAATCTTTTTATTTCTTTTCTTTTTTTATTTCGCTTATTACTACTTTCTCTTTCTCTTCTCTTATCTAGTTTTAGTTGACTTCCTTATCTTGGTGTAGATATTTAAGTAGTTGTTCACTTTTTTATTCATATATTTACTTTTTCTGTCTTCTTTTCTCTTCTTCCTTTTTGCGCTCTGTCATGTTTTTTATCTCAAGACCATGGCAACTATATGGTGCATATCTATATTGCGGCAGTGCTCACTGGATATCTTGTTTGATACGTCTTTGTGAAATGTTGTGGTGATTCACCTTTTTTCCCTTTTGTCTCTCAAACCGAGGGTGAGAGCCTCTAGAAGGACCCTGCCCATTGTTGTCATAGTTAATCCCCCCCCATCCTTACTCTTCCCCAAACAAAACCACATAACTCGAACTATCTAGTCCCGCTTCCCATTTAGAGGGAGAAATAATGGAGGCACCAAGACCAAACAGCTATAAGATCACTAAGTAATAAACTAGACACAGAGGGGATCACTCAATCTAGAAGCCCCTGGGGAGAGGATGGAGGATAGGGGAGGCAGGGGGGAAATGGAGGTGGAGGGAGGACAACTCGGTGATGGGAATTCCCCCGATTCAATGTTTACATGTACCTGGAACATTACTGTGAACGATATGTTAACCACTATGATTAAAATAAAAATTACATTAAAAAAAACTCTCAGCAAGATGGAAGGAATCTTTCTACAAAAAAAATAAACTTCAAAGTCTATCTACTTGTGATACATAAGTCTACATTTTTTTTCACTCTTCTGGGGATGGAATCCAGGGTATCTCAGATTCAGGGCATGTGCTTTAATGCTGAGTCACATTCCTGTCTCTTATATAAAGTTTGTAAATATCAATTTAGATTCTGACTCGAGTGATAACACAGAAGCGATCGTGTTTGCCCTCCATGCAGCTGATCCAGGTTCTATCTCCCTCAACCTCTATCTTTCAACCACCCCCCAAACAAAACAAAGATAACTCTTGGGAGACTTGGTTGATTACATGATATCAGATACATCAGTCAACAACAGGCAAGCCGTATGCCCATTCCAGTGCCCTTTTATACAGACTTTTTTGCCAGCTGGTTAAGAATGACGGGGAAACAAAATTGATCAGCTGGAAGTTTCAACTTGCTTATTCATTAGTGTCATTAATGTATCCCTACTGAAAAATACTTTTTCTATGTGTGATTAATGAACTATAGTATTATGGAGAAACAGCACCGATAATCTATGAATAGGATCTCTTAATATCTGCTATAGTCTTCCAGTTACTGTCATCTAGCTGGAAACATAAATGAGTTTTCAAAGTCAGTGGCTTTCAGAATGAGGGGATCATTATAGAATGAGTTCATTCTAGAAACATCTTCAATGCTGTTAAGAAGTTATTCTGCTTGGTATAACATGAGAAGAGGTGCAATATTTTTGAATGTCCATTTGCTGTTTTATCTAACTGCTATATAAAACTATCTATTGGAGTATGATTTAAGCTCAGCCCCTGTATGAACCAATGGAATCACCTTCTTAACAGATTCATCACTCTGACAGAAGGAAATGTGGTTTGAATGTTGACACAGTGCCCTATCTGGATGAAGAATATTGCTGGAGAGGAGCATCACTAAGGCTTTCCTGAGTGCTGTAACTCCAACTTTCCTAGAATCCAGGTTTATGTTTGTATTTTATCCCACATTCATCTGGCATGAGAACCATTTCAGTCATCATGTTTTCAATTGCATCTATAATAGTCACAGTTTTTGGAGACTTAGATTTTCTGTGTGCTAGGTAAATTGAACTTGGTCCTGGCTAGCTGATAGCCTTAGTCTCATGGTCATGATTCTCTTCTTTTGTTGTATATGATGACTTGACCAATGTGAACCTGATTCCAAAGTCACCTTAACGTCAGTTTGAAGTCTCATTATGAGCAATATGAACGACGATTGCTTATGACTGTCTCCAAGTTATGTGTAATGACCAGTACCAGCAATGGGCTTTTGGTTCTACTTGTGGTCCATTTGCAGTTTTCACTGTGTACATTTTTGTAACCACAATGTTTACATAATGTAATTGTATAACAGTAAAATGTAGACTGTTAGACTAATGAAACAGAATTGAGCACCCTGAGTTAAGATCCAGATTTATGACAAGCTAAGTTCTGATAAATTAGGTAAGTGTATAAAATAAAGCAAATAAAATCAACAAATGTTGTTGGAAAAACTGAATAATCACGTTAAAATTGAAATGAAAACCATACTTCAGACCATTCACAGAAGTAAACTATAAGTAGATTCACTATCTTGCTCTTAGATCATACATTCTATATAGGATATACATATATATATCCTATATATGTTATACTGAAGAAATCATCAAACCTCTATGAAATTGACAACTAAGTTTTCTTTAATGAGATGACCAGACTAGCCAAGGCAACAACAAAAAGTGGTAGTATAATAAATCATAAGTTTTCTACACAGTGAAAAATAACTCAGGCTTCCATAGAAAGCACTCTGTTGAATGTGAGAACATATTTTCACATAACTCAAGTATATAAAAAACAAAACTCAATAATAAAACAATAAAGGAGAAAGAAGATGAACAAATACTTTCCCAAAGCCGACGAACAGATGATCAAAAGTCATAAGAAAAATGCTGATTATCACTCTTTATTAGAGAATTATTATTCTAAACAGGAATGAGATATCATATTCTATCTGTAAAAATGACACTTATCAAAAGTTGGGAAACAACCAGTGTTGGCAGGGCTCTGGTGAGAAAGAAAACTTTATTCTTTGCTGGTGAGGATTAAAGCCTTCTGGCAAGAAAAATGGGCATCTATCAACAAATTGGAATAGAAATCCTATAAAGCCCACTGATATAACTTCTAGGCATCTATCCCCCAAATACAAAAAATGATCTGTAAGTATATGTAGACAACTTTATTGTCACACTTAACACAATAGTCAAGTTATAGAAACCCAAATGCCCAAATACAGAGTACTGTTCAAGAAGCTGTTATTTACATATACAATAGAATACTAAGGAGATCTATGAAAGAACAAAATCATGCAATTTACAGCAACATTGATGCAACTAAAAGATATTAAGATGAGTAACGTCAGAAGGAAATGGAAACATAGGGAATGACCTCTCCCACATGTGGATTTAAAGATAAAAAGCAAAAAATAATGCTCAAATGGAGAAACTGATCTATCCAACTGATTTGAGTGGTTAAAGGAAAGTATTGTTGGGGTCCTTGGTGGAGGGAGGATGGCACACTGATGATGGCTGTACTGCTGGAGTTATATGAATCACAAATTATTTTTAGTAGTAGCATTGTAAATGACAGGATCTTCATAAGATCTTTAAAGCCATTATTACCATATAGCTTCAGAGAAACACAAATCCAAATAGCAGAGAGGTATCACTTCACACCATTCACCTTTAACCAGAATGAAAGACACATTGAAACCAAGAACTATTGACAGTTGTGTGGCAAAAAAGGACCCCTCATTTTTGTGTTGGGGCTGTTCCGTGTTACATCCTCTGTGGAAAACTATATGGTAATATTTTCAAAAAGGTAAATTAGTTCTCTTTTAGGTATCTACCCATCTAAAACAAAAACACTAATATGAAAAAGATATCTGCTGATATCTTTGAATGAACAGATATCTGTCCATTTAACCTCTTAGAACAAATCCAGGATAGGGAAGCAACCCAAATACCTAATAAAACATGACTGAGTTAGGTAACGGTGGTATTTTATGCAACAGAATATTATGTAGTCAAAGAAAAAAAACATGTAGTTCATGGTAATTTAGACAAAACGGAGTCTATTTTGTTGTGAGAAGTACACAATAAGCACAAATATAAAACTCCAACTCGTCTTTGGTTTCTCAGTCCTGCCACTATATTTTACTTTTGGTAAAATATCTGTTCATTTTTTTCTGTTTTGTCTGTTTTCAAACTAAGTTGTTTGGAGTTTTTTCCTCCTTTAATTTTCCTTTTCATTTTAGAATCCATGCTTAGTGATGCTCTGGGCTCACTACTGGCTTTGTGCACAGGGGTCTCTTGTTGGTAATGTTCAGAGGGTCATATCTGGTGCAAGGCTTTGAAATGAGATTGGCCACATAAAAAGCAAGCTATCTGCCTACCCAAACTCACCAGTGATGTTTTTGTTTCTTTGGTCCACACCTGTTCCTGCTCAGTGACTACTTCTGCCTCTGTTTGGGGTGCTCTCAGTGGGGCAGGGTTTCAAACCTGAGCAAGAATACAAAATATGGACTCATCCCATTATGTTCTTCATTTCTTATTATTAGATTTTAAATTTGTCTCTGGACATTTAAACTTCCTTACTAGGATTTAATGCTTCATTCTCTCATTTGCTTATTTTGCAGGGGTACAACCAGAGATGCTCAGGGGTGACCCCCACTCTGCACACATCCTGGGGATTTTCAGCCATATTTAATATAAGATGCCAGACATTGAACTTGACATTGAAGATGTCAGTCGTGTGCAAGGCAAATGCTTTATTAACATCATCAAACCCTCCCTCATTTTGTCTTTGCCATCTGTCCTGTCCTTTGACTTCTTCCCAGTAATTTTTACTCCAGCAAAATTTATCAAAAATGGCTTATAGCCTCTTTTATGAGTCTCTCCCATATGTACAGTAGGTATATTAATAAATCTCTGCTTCCCTTTTCACTTACTAATCTACCTGATTCTTATTATTTATTCAACCCCTAAATGATCTAGAGTGCACAATGATTCATTTTTGTGACTCAACAAGTTGATTTCGAAAGCTAGTGCATTGTTATAAAAATAAATTCTTGCTTTCTGCCTGTCTGCTTGTGTGTTTGAATCCTGAAGGTCTTCCCAGCACCCCCCAAAAATCTGCATTCTGGGGGCCCGGGAGATAGCATGGAGGTAAGGCGTTTGCCTTTCATGCAAAAGGTCATCGGTTCGAATCCCGGTGCCCCATATGGTCCCCCGGGCCTGCCAGGAGCAATTTCTGAGCATGGAGCCAGGAGTAACCCCTGAGCACTGCCATGTGTGACCCCCCAAAAAAAACTGCATTCTGAAGCTGCCTGTAAGTAACTTGGCAGTGGGGTCGCTGTTCAATAAGCTGAGCTCTCTGGCCTGCGGAGGCCCCATCCAGCTGAGCTTCAGACCACGCTGAGGATTCAAGGGAAACGTCCCCTCTTTCTGCTGCCTATCTGTCAACTAGTGGCAGCAGAAAAGCACGGCCGCTTTGCTTTGCTTCACGGCCGCGCAATCTTTCTAACCAATAAACCCCACCACAACACACAGGAAAAACAACATTACAAGCGTGACAATGGTGCAACCTTGCAGGCAAACCCCATGCACTGAAAATGAAGATGAAATCTCCGATGATCTAATAAATTCCAACCACCTGATTAACCTCTCAGACAAGGAATTTAAAATAGCAATATAGAAGATGTTTCAAGAAGTGAAAGAAAGCATAAAGCAATCTTAACAGAACACAAAGAGAGAAACAGAAAACTCCAAACTGAAATAGCAGATCTGAAAAATACGGTGGCTCAACTGAAAACCTCAGCAAGGTATCATCAGCTGAGGAGAGAATCGGAGTACTGGAAGATACGATGCAGAAAAACTCAAAACAACAGAAGAAAGTGGAAAAGAATCTTAAGACAAACGAACAGGCAATGGAAAAAGCACTCAAGGAATGTGAACAGATGAAAATAAAAATCTTTGATAAACTCAACAGAAACAACATAAGAATCATTGGAGTCTCAGAAACCCAGGTTGGAGATCTCCAAGAAGAATCAACCATCAAAGACATCATCAAAGAGATACTCCCAGAGTTAAAGACTACATGCAATCAAATCCTGCATGCCCAAAGAGTACCAGCTAAAAGAGACCCAAAGAAAAACACCCCAAGACACATCCTCGTTACAATGACAAATCCCACAGATAGAGATAGAATACTGAATGCAGCAAGATCAAAAAGGGAAATTACATTCAAAGGAGCATCCCTAAGAATTACCGCAGACATGTCACAAGAAACTCTCAAGGCCAGAAGACAATGGTGGGATATTGTGACAAGACTGAATAAAATGAATGCCTCACCAAGAATACTGCACTCAGCCCGACTCACATTCAGGTTTGAAGGAAAAATACATATCTTTATGGATAAACAACAGCTCAGAATCTTCACAAATGATAAACCAGCCTTAAAGGAAAACCTGATAGGTCTACTGTAAGTCAAGAGACCAACAAACACAGCAAACTTATCTACAAAGATGACATTAAATCCTATGACAATCATCTCCCTCAATGTCAATGGACTAAATTCACCAATTAAAAGACACAGAGTGGCAAAA
>PVKC010023296.1:0-17331 GCA_004027635.1 Crocidura indochinensis
GCTCCATGCTCAGAAACCACTCCTGGCAGGCACGGGGGACCATATGGGGCACCGGGATTCGAACTGATGACCTTTTGCATGAAAGGCAAACACCTTACCTCCATGCTATATCCTGGGCCCTGATAATGTTACATTTCTTTTAGGCCCAGGGACAAATGACAGCATTCTGCAATTTGCTTAGCTTGCAATCCATGCGGATTGTCACGTAGCTGACTTTGGCTCAGGTTGTTAGAGACTCCATTTTGAATTTAGAAAGAGGGCTTTTATATTTAACTTCCATGGTCTCCAACATCATCTATTTGGATAAAAAATGAAAATGAGGGGTCTGGGCGGTGGCGCAGGGTGACGCATTTGCCTTGCACACACTTGCCTAGGACTGAGCATGGTTCGATCCCCTGGTATCACATATGATTCCCCAAGCCAGGAGCGATTTCTGAGCACATAGCCAAAAAACCCTTGAGCAACACTGAGTATGGCCAAAAAACAAAAAAGAAAAAAATTAAAATGAATGCTAATGTATGCTGGTAATTTCATTCAAGGAAAATTATATGATTATATTTCCACACATGGTAACCCTGCCAAGATACTCTGGATCCCACTATGCCTTGTCAGAAGCAGGATTCTCACAAACAATGAAATTCAGATACAGGTATGTGATAATGAACCTCGACAACCTAAGACTACATGCCTCACTGCCCAGATCCAATACACTACTCAAGAGGACAAGAGTAGGAAACCAGCTGTGATCAAAACAAGTAACCATGACAATAAGCTAACCTCACATTGAGACAAAGACTACCAAGATTGGAAATGACCAATTCCAGGACCTCAGTTATGTAGATGAAGAAACTGGTCCAGTTCTCACGGGCTTCATAATTTAGGAAACTCTTGTTACATCCACCAATATTAAATGCCTGTGTAATATTCCAAGTTAGACTGATTATTTTAACAAGAACCTTTTTTTTTTTGGTTTTTGGGCCACACCCAGTGATGCTCAGGGGTTACTCCTGGCTGTGCGCTCAGAGTCGTTCCTGGCTTGGGGGACCATATGGGAAACCGGGGGATCGAACTGCGGTCTGTCCTAGGCTAGCGCAGGCAAGGCAGGCACCTTACCTCCAGCGCCACCACCCGGCCCCCAACAAGAACCCTTTCAAGGAAGATATTAGCAGGTCAAATGCATTAGGATATAAAGGCAACGTGATAGAAATATTTGGCAAAGTTATGAAAGGCTTATGGTATAGAAAACACAGTATATAAACCCAAAAGACTTTAAGGTGACAATTGGAGAGCTAAATAACCAGTTTGTAGGGCACAATCAACAAGATCCACATGAACTACTTCTATTTCTGATGAATGGTTTTCATCAAGACTTGAACGAGCTTTCCTCTGCTTCTTTTCTACTGAGCCACTCTGATTAAGAAACCTCAGGATCACCACTTAGTAAGACGGCCTCACCCGACCCACGTGGGGCCAATTGAGCCAGGCGATTGGGCACCCAGAGACTATAAAAAACACCACCAGCCAGGCGCTCTGCCTCTCCAGGACCTGCACCCAAAAAGCGCGGCCGCTCCGCTTCGCGGCCACGCTTACCTTGTAATCCCTGAATTCCATTACTGCACATTGTAAAGCCAAAAAAAAAAAAGAAATATTATGTATTGCATTCTGGGGACTGGGGACTTGAGGGACAAAGTAATTGTACATGGGTTCTATTTAATGTTCTTTGGCTGAAAGATCAAAGTCAAGATATCAGCAAGGGGACTTCTGATAATTCTATTTATGGGAGATTTTCCTTCCACTGTATCTTTACCTTATCCTCTTTCTTTGCATCTTTGTTCTCATAATTAAAAAAAGACTTGAACGAAGTGGATAGGCAGAAAAGACATAAAGAGGAACATAGTCATCATCTGGTTGACTTAAAAGCCACAGAACAAGCTTGGCAGAGACACAGTAGTTTCATGAGTCTATTATCATTACATTTTTCCAAGGCTAGTGTAATTCTACAGCCATGGCCTCTCCTGTTACAAAGAATCTCAGATATTTGATATTTTATACATTTATCTTTGCCTTTCATATCTACAGATAAATGTATCTTGCAAGATTACCTTCAGCTATTTTTCAAAGAACTGAGAGACAATAATAGGCTAAATTGCAGTCTCTGCAACATAGTAGAATTTTTAAAAAAGGACGGAAATTTGGAAACTGCTGCCTATGCTTCTAATACATCTGAAGCATTTTTCCTAGGATGGCAAGTGGACTTAAAAAAAAAACTACAGGGGAGGGCAAAAAATCCCTACAAACCAGGGCTGGAATGACAGCATGGAGAAAGGGCATTTGCCTTGCATGCAGAAGGACAGTGGTTCGTATTCCGCATCCCATATGGTCCGCTGGGACTGCCGGGAGCGATTTCTAAGCGTAGAGCTAGGAGTAAACCCTGAGTGCTGCCAGGTGCTACTCCCGCCCCCCCAAAACTACAGACCTACATGGACTTTCCTTTAGAAAGCTTTGACTGTCACAGTACTCTATAGATTCTAAGAACAACCTGAAGAATATGTTTTATTCTCTGTTTTGAGCCATTATGGTGAAATGGAAAAGGGTCATTGTATGTTCTATTGTGAAAATGCAGCAAGATCACGTTGGTTTGGGACAGGAGAGGTGGCGCTAGAGGTAAGATATTGGCCTTCCAAACGCTAGCCTAGAACAGATGGTGGCTCGAACCCCCAACATTACACATGGTCCCTCAAAGCCAGGGGTGATTTCTGAGCCTGTAGTCAGGAGTACCCCCTTAGTGTCAAACAGGTGTGACCAAAACAAAAAAAAGATGATGTTGGTTTACAGTTAATCATTAAGATGCTTCAGAAATCTCTACCTCATCTGTGAAATATCCAGCAACTTACATTCTTTTTCATACTTCAAAGAGACCTGAAGCTACTAATACAGTTGTTCAGAGTAATCATGTGTTCAACTAACTGATCATTTTTTAATAAAGTCTTTAAGCACCATGATTACAAGCAAGGTTGTAGTTGCGTTTCAGTCATAAACAAAATGCCCCCCCACTCACCAGTGCAACATTCCTACCACCAGTGCACCTTGCCTATATTAGAGACAGGCATTCTACTTCTCTCACTCATTAAAACTGTCATGATAGTAGGTAGTGTAGTTAGTTCCCTAACTGCACTCACCACTCTTTGTGGTGAGCTTCATGTTGTGAGCCGGTCCTTCCATCCCTCATCTCTATTGTCTCTGGGCACTATTACAATAACGTCCTTAATTTTTTTAAAACCCATGGATGTATGAGATTATTCTGTGGCTACCTCTCAAACTAACTGATCTTTAATATAATGTACATAATAGTGCCCTAATGCTTTCACCCACAGAAACAACTGCAGAATGTGTTTGGAGGCCATGGACTGCCACTATAGTTCTCACTATAAGAATGTTTTAGTATCTTTATTTTAATTCTATGCGAATTATAATAATTTTCTTTGGTTTTTCGGTCACACCTGAAAGTGCTCAGGAGCTACTCCTAGCTCTAGGCAAAGAAATTGTCCCTAGCAGGATCGGGGGATCATCCGGATGTCAGGATTCGAACCACTGTCCTTCTGCATGAAAGGCAAACGCCTTACCTCCATGTTATCTCTCCGACTCCAGATTATAATAATTTTTTAAAGTTTTGTTCATAGTGATCCTTGGAGAAATAGGTTGGATGCCCTAGTTTTATCGCCTTTTAGACTTCTAATACAATGCTCATTATACAGTCTTTTCATTTTCTATTTGATTAGTGCTACTAATATGATGGAATGTTTCTGTATACATGCCATAGATTCTTGCTACATTTCTTATTCTTTAAGTGTGTCTTCACAACTTATTTCTTTTTTTTTTGTTTGTTTTTGGGTCACACCCGGCAGTGCTCAGGAGTTACTCCTGGCTCCATGCTCAGAAATTGCTCCTGGCAGGCACGGGGGACCATATGGGGCACCGGGATTCGAACTGATGACCTTTTGCATGAAAGGCAAACGCCTTACCTCCATGCTATCTCCCGGGCCCCTTCACAACTTATTTCAATTCAAGTATATAGTTTACTCTAATATCATAATACCCCCTTTCTGCTTCTAGGAAAGGAACCTAGATGCTCAAGACCGATTTATATGATACTTTATAGTGTAGACTTTTTACAGGCTCATTACCATATTACTTAGTATTCTAGACTTGTAAAATATAATTGTTTTGAGAGCATTCTATGCACAATCTGGTCTATGAAGCTTTTGCAGCCAAGTTTACCCTCACAAAATGTGATTTTCCTAGAAATTGGGAAACTTACCAGCTGCTCTTCTGGTTTTATATTTTTGAAGTACTTTGACCCTTTCCACGTGGGTCAATTTTACAAATGCAAACTAATGATCAATCTTCATTGTTTTTCTATGTGTGTGAGAGGAAGAGACAGAGAGACAGAGACAGTGTGCGGTGACCACCTCTATGTCTGTATAAAGTCTGTTTGTATTCTACATAATGTCTATAATTTATATAGTCTTTTCCTTGTTGTATATAGCTCTTCCCACTTTTCCTTCCCCTGTTTACCGCTTTAAAATTCTTTTCTATTGTTTCACTAACTCCTGATTTGTCATGACTTCCTCTTTTTTTTTTTTTTTTTTTGGTTTTTGGGTCACACCCAGTGACGCTCAGGGGTTACTCCTGGCTATGCGCTCAGAAGTCTCCCCTGGCCTGGGGGACCATATGGGGCACGGGGGATCGAACCACGGTCGTCCAAGGCTAGCGCGGTAAGGCAGGCACCTTACCTTCAGCGCCACCGCCCGGCCCCATGACTTCCTCTTTAACCATTTTTACCCTCAGTTCTTCACTCCTAGGAACTGGAACATTTCTTCCCACCTCTAGCCAGTCTCTCGTCTCAGCCCCAGGAGGAAACTGCTGCAGCTGCTGATTGCTTTTGTAGCCCTTTTATCCCACTTCCCTTCACCTTGGTCTGTTGCTTGTAGCTGTATTCAGCATTGGAGAGACCCTAGATTCGAAGACATTTTCTGATCCATGACTGCTGTAAACTACTTTTCAGTTTCCACTAAACCACGTTGTGGGCTGAAACTGTGCTCTGGTTTTTATACCCCAATACTATTTCAAAAGACTTAAAGAGAATATTTATTTATCTTTTGCATATTTCTTTAAGTGTATTTCCTAAATAAGTATAATTCTGTCTTGTGTACTTCCTCACGTATATGTAGTTTCTTGTCTTTTTTTAACTTGCTTAGTAGAAGATTCTATTAGGTGTGTATCTCTTGGACTCTGTGTTTCTGATAGAACTAGGTTATAGGACTGTTTATTTTTTTATTATTGTCCCCATAGGCACCAGTAGTATCCTGTAGCATTTTTCCTTTTTGCATCAGCACAATAAAATAGATAAATCTTGGGGCCAGAGAGATAGCAAGGAAGTAGGACATTTGCCTAGCATGTAGAAGGATGGTGGTTTGAATCATGGAATCCCATATGGTACCCTGAACTGGCAGTAGCAATTTCTGTGCATAGAATCAGGAGTAACCCCTGATCTCTGCCAGGTGTGAGCCAAAAAACAAAAAATAAAATATGAAGAAAAGTATGAGGAAAAGGTATTATCTATAGGGATGGGACTCCCAAATTTTTTGCAGGGGTGCCTTCCACCTTGAACATTTGTCATAGTGACTTGACATAGGACATCAGTCATTGACCCCCAAACACAACTTTGGAACTGGCAGTTTTCTGCAACAACATCAGGGACATACTAACACCTACCAGTGTATGTGCTAGTGCTGCACTGGCACCAACTGCCCCATGGTGGGCTCTTGTGCTACCCTGATGACTTGGAAATCAGCAACTACTTGCCTTCCCAGTGGGTTTTCCTGTCAAGCTACCTGACAGTGAGATAAAACCAGTGGATATCTCATGAAGCCCTAATTTTGATTCAGGATCAGTGTAAAAATAAGATCTCTAATTACTGAAGTCTGTCTGTGACAATTGTGGTAAGAAGAACTTTTCTTTGGGCCTCATGGGAAGGAAAAGGATTTGGAGGATAGGTTGAGAGAGATTCTGTAAGAGAAAGCTGGCAGGATGGAGGGAGAAGAAATATGTTGAATGCAATACTGATTATGAAAATGCAATTTGTTATGTGCAAAAGGTGATGATAGGAGTCACACCTGTTGGCTAGGGCCCTGAATGAAACTGATGTCTCCTGAAATCTGACTGTCTGTGGATCATTTCTGCGTGGCTATCCTGAACCCTCAGACCTGCCAGCTCATTACTTGGAGCTTCCTCCCAGAGGCCTATGACTCTGAACTTTCTGCTCCCAAAATGTGCCTTTTCTGAGACCACAACCTCCCAAACTGCAAAGAGAGGTCACTAATTAAAAAAGCCAGGAAGAGGGGCCCGGGAGATAGCATGGAGGTAAGGCATTTGCCTTTCATGCAAAAGGTCATCGGTTCGAATCCCGGTGCCCCATATGGTCCCCCGTGCCTGCCAGGAGCAAGTTCTGAGCATGGAGCCAGGAGTAACCCTTTGCCGGGTGTGACCCAAAAACAAAACAAAAAAAAAAGCCAGGAAGAAATATCCTTAGAAAGGGACTGGTAGCAGACAGAGGAGTGGATTCCGCACAGCCCAGATTCCAGCCCACTTGCCCTTGGCAGCCTAACACAAAAGGTGAAGATTGAGAAGATGTAGGAGCAAGACCAACTGAAAACCAATAGAAGAGAAGCTGCTTTCAGATCTTCCAGCATCTTCACTTTGGTTCAGGTTAAATATCTTTTTTTTTTTTTTGGGTCACACCCCGGTGATGCTCAGGGGTTACTCCTGGCTATGCGCTCAGAAGTCGCTCCTGGCAGGCACGGGGGACCATATGGGGAACTGGAGGATTGAACCGCGTTCCGTCCTAGGTTAGCGCAGGCAAGGCAGGCACCTTTACCTCCAGCGCCACCGCCCAGCCCCCAGGTTAAATATCTTGACCCTATTTGCATTGGCCATTGTCTTGCTGGTTAAATTGTGTTTTGTCTATGGACTTTACTGTTTTATTCTAGGCCCCATTTGAAATAGAAAATTTTGCATCCAGCTTTAGTGTCTTAATATTTGTTTGCACAATTCTGGGGAAATGTTTGTTAGCATTTTGAAAGTTCTCAACTATCCTAGTGAATGTTTCTCAATTGCTATGTTATATTGTGTATCTTACATAGCAGCTTATTTTCAAACTGTATTAGCTGCAGAAAAGTTCTTTTGATTTTGTTTATAGAAGCTTATGAAAAGAAATGTGAATATTCTAGATGTATCAATAAAATTTTTTTATCACTGTCATTTAATTTGAATCACTTTTTTTTTTTGGTTTTGGGCCACACCCAGTGACGCTCAGGGGTTACTCCTGGCTATGCGCTCAGAAGTCGCCCCTGGCCTGGGGGACTATATGGGGCACGGGGGATCGAACCGCGGTCCTTCCAAGGCTAGCGCAGTAAGGCAGGCACCTTACCTTCAGCACCACCGCCCGGCCCCTAATTTGAATCATATTTGATAAAAATAAAAATATTAACTACATTGCAAACTATCTTAACAATGAGAATGCATGAGGGAAATAGAAAGCCTGTCTAGAGTACAGGTGGGGTCACGGTGGGGAGGAGGGATATTTGAGACATTGGTGGTGGGAATGTTGCACTGGTGATGGGGGTGTCCTTCTATATGACTGAAACCCAACCACAATCATATTTGTAACCAAGGTGTTTAAATAAAAAATATTATTAAAATATTTGAGAAATGAAGAAAAGGTAATAGACATAGTAAAAGATGACATATTTTTTAGTTTTGAAACTTTCATATAAAAATATTCATGAAACCTTACTAATAATTATTAGATGGAATCAAACTAGTTCTGCCATCAATTTAAATTTATGATCTCAAGTTACTCATTTGTCATTGTTCCAAAAGATGAGAGGAGTTTACTTAATTTGCAATGCATGTTGTTTAACTCAGGTTTCATGCCAGCAATATATATGGTATAATGCTAAACATCTTTTCTGGCTGCAAAAGATAACTATCTAAAACACAAATGATTTTAGGTATTTAGTAGAAGTAAATGTAGTTTTAAAACTTTTAAAAATGGTATTAGGGGCTCAAGAAATAGGGCATAGGACAGTGGGCAAAACACTTACATTGCACCCTATATGGTCTTCCAAACCTTCTAGACATAATTGCTTTTCAACAAATTAATCATAAAAACTTTTATAATTATAAAAATTGGTAACACCAAAAATGGCATTATGTGTGCTATCTACATGAATTCTATTGATGTTGTCAAATAAAATAATACTTTAAAAAAAGAAAAAGAAATAATATATATGATCTTTTTTCTGGGATACACATTCAACAATGCTTGGAGGCTACTCCTAGCTCAGCACTCAGGACTCACTTTGGTGATGCTGTGGGTCCATGCAGTGCCAGGCCTCAAACTTAGGATTCCAGGCAGCAGAGAAGGGCTCCAGCCCTTGAGCTATTTCCCTGCTCTTCAGTAGATACTGTCTCATTATCTATGACATTGTGATGCAATCATCATCACAAGCTCACTGGCTCGTGTGCCCTTTTCCTAGCTCCTAGCTATAGTTTCCCACCTCCTAGAATTGATGGAAAGAGCACTATTAATTCCTGGAGTCCTGTTAGACTTCTTTTTCTTTGCTTGCTTGTTATTAATTTAGGAACCACACAACAGTGCTCAGGCTCCCTGGTCTGTGCTCAAGAATCCCTCCTTGAAGTACTGTTCAAAGGACCATGCAGTCCTGGGCATTAAACTTAGGCCATTAGTATGCAAAGCATGAATTTAGCCTACAGATTTCCAATCACAGACTTTGGATTCTTCCGTCAGTCCCCTTGCTCCCCAGTGTCTTGGTAAAGCAAGCCTGAGATCTCCAAGTTTTAATTCCTGTGATTTTACTTGCCTTTGAGAAGGTTCTGGCTCACCTGCTCCTCTCTAGAATTGATTACCACAAGTTGGGCATTCTCTAAGTGGCAGGAATCTCAACCTCAAATCAGGTACTCCCAGTGTGAGAAAGCTAGTAAGAACTTCCTTTATACTCTATCCACTTAACTGGACAGCATTCTTTGCCTGAGGGAGAATAAAACAGAAAGAGGTTAATCCTTGCTGAAAGGGGCCAGGCATAAAGGGATTGGAAGACCTCCCAGTCCCTACCATAGCACCGGAAGAATGCCATCTGACAAGCCAGAGTGTGCAGATCAACTAGAAAATGCTTCAGATGGATAAGTAAAATGCGATGGTTTAGAGGACAGAAGGAAGTTATGATGGCAGCAGTGTGGATGAAGCAACCATTAAAGCAGGCACAGAACTCCAACCTTCACTGGGAATGAAACTCACACGCACACAAACACACCATGGTCTCACGCCTGACCTGCTTTCAACTCCTTCAATTGTTTCTCCAACTTTTCTTCCAGAGATTTCACCTTGTTCCCTGTACTGCCTCCTGGAAACAAGAAGCTTAAGTAATTAGCCTGCCTTCTTTCCATCCTCTCTTGCCACCACTGGACACTGAAAAGTCCACATTCTCCTTGGCCTGGTATGTCACAAACTCTGGCTCCCCCATTCTAAAGAGTTTCTGTGTTGTGATTTTTCTGATGTTCATATCACTACTCCATCGGATTCCTTTAATAGGTCATTGTTTTTATTTTCTTGTTTTTTCATTTTTCTTTATTTTGGGTCATACCAGAAAGTGCTCAACTGTTACTCTGGCTCTGTGCTCAGAAATCTCCCTGGCAGGCTAAGTGGAACATATGGAATGCCAAGATTCAAACCACCACCCTTATACATCCAAGACAAACACCCTACCTCTGTGCTGTCTCTCCGATCCTAGTAGGTCTTTATTTTATCATGATAAAGCCCCGAGTTGTTCAGGAGGCCTATCTGTACCTACCCATTGTGGTGAGCCATGCCTCACTACTTCTCTCCTGACACAAAATTTAGTGCCCTCACCTCGTGTTGTCACTGTTCTGTTCCCTCTGCCAATCACCAACCACCTTCCTTATCGCCTGCCTAACCTCATTCATCCCTCTGGGTTCCTCAACTCAGAATAAGCATTTCTAAATATTGCCAAATTCTCAGATGGGGTAATCTCCTCCAGATCAAGCACTGGGCACTCAACATGGAGGCTCCTAAACATGTTTTGAAAAACGAGAACCAGGCATCCCAGCCCTCACTGGATACCATTCACTATGGAAGCTTAGAGACTCCATCCCTAACCCTAACGACTAATCCAAATCCTAGCCCTCTAACCCTAATCTCTAATCCTAACTCTAGTCCACTAATCTTAACCTCTATTCTTTACCCTAACCATCTAACCCTAACTTTACTCATTCTCTTCTCACCTAACCTCACCTACCTTCCCCCTAATTTAAACATAACACTTGGTCTTCCGAATATTTCCTACAATGACGTCATCTTAAATATAGCACTTTTCTGAAATATCCTAGGAATCAATTTGCTAATGAATTAAGCTGACTGCTCTCAAGTCATGGATATCAGTATCTGGTTCTGTTTAAAACTGAATATTATATATTCTGTTCATTTTATTACTCTGTAGTTTAAAGTGGGGGAGGAAATATTAACATCAGAACTAATAAAGTATGCATTTTAGTGTCCTGGCCCGCAGGACAGGTTATTTGCGGGTGTAGAGGGGTCCCAACCTGAAAAGAAAATGGGGGGGAAGAGAAGGAGACCAAGTAAAAGTGTCTTATCAAGTTCCGTTTATTAAACAGCAAAAGACTCCTTTTATGCACGTTTTTACAGGGGGTGTAGAGAAAGCAGGATGAAAAAGCATGCATTACAGAGGTCATACTGAGGGTAATCTATACATGCCATCTTTACATAAGGAGCACAGGAACACGTCAAGGTTAGTGAAGTGTCAAGGATGTCACAAGCTCCCTGGAATGTTTGATAGGACACTGTGGCATTTCTTTGAGGTCTGGGGCTAGCCAATGCCTTAGGTTACGTACTCTGGCCACATCAGACTAGTTTTTCCTACTGAATTCCATATTAGGGTTTGGTTTTGGCATGTCCCACTTCTGTGTTAAAAGAAAATGGAAGATGCTCAAAGAACACAAAGAAACCATGGGTCGAGTTGAACAGAACACTAATAAGAACCAAGAAAATATGAAGACAGAAATCACAAAACTCCAAACTGAAATAACAGGTCAAATAACAGGACTGAAAAACCCAGTAAACTAACTGAACGACAAAATGGATAAGCTCTACACCAGGGTAACAGAAGCTGAGAATAGAATTGGTGCTGTGGAAGATGAGGTAAATAACAACTCCATACAGTGGGAGAGATTGGAAAAAGAAAACTTAAAGCAAGTGAACAGACAATGGAGAAATTAGTCAAAGAATCAGAACAGATGAAAATAGAAGTTTATGATAAGCTCAACAGAAACAACTTAAGAATCATTGGAGTTCCAGAAACCCAGAAAGAACATTTCCAGGAAGAATCAACAATCAAGAACATCATTAAAGAGAAACTTCCAGAGCTAAAGAATATATGTGATAAAATCCTGCATGCCCGAAGAGTACCAACCAAAAGAGACCCCAGAAAAAAATACCCTAAGACACATCCCAGTCACAATGATGAATCCCACAGATAGAGACAGAATTCTGAAAACAGCAAGATCAAAAAGAGAAATTACATTCAAGGGAGCATCCTTGAGATTTACAGCAGACCTGTCACCAGAAACACTCAAGGCCAGAAAGAAGTGGTGGGACACAGTGACAATACTCAATGAAATGAATGCTTCACCTAGAATACTGTACCCAGCAAACCACACTTCCCGGTTTGACAAAAGAATACATGGTTTCACAGACAAATAACAGCTCAGAAACTTTACAGACTCAAAACAAGTCTTAAGAGAAAAACTGAAAGACCTAATTTAAGACAAGACTGACTAAAAGACACACCAAATTTCGATATAAAGATGGCATTAAATCCCAGGACAATACTTTCTCTCGATGTCAATGGACTAAGTGCATCAATTATGAGACACAGAGTGGCTAAATGGACCAAAAAACTCAACCCAACGTTCTGCTGCCTAAAAGAAATGCACCTAAATAGTCAGAACAAACATAGACTCAAAATAAAAGTCTGGAGGAAAATTATCCAAGCAAACAACACCCATAAAAAAGCTGGAGTGGCCATACTAATATCAGGTAATGCATACTTTATACTCAGGAAGGTTGTAAGGGACAAAGATGGAAATTTTATATTAATCAAGGGGTATGTAGAGCAGGAAGAAATCACTCTCCTAAACATATATGCACCGAATGAGGGTCCAGCAAAATATTTAATACATTTGTTGACAAATCTAAAAAATAATATCAATAGCAACACAATAATTGTGGGGGACCTCAACACGGCCTTGTCAACACTGGATAGGTCTATCAGACTGAAACCCAAAAAGAATATACTAGACCTGAGAAGAGAAATGGAAGAAAGAGGCCTAGTGGATATGTATAGGACACTCCATCCCCAGAAACCTGGATACACATTCTTCTCCAATGTACATGGGACATTCTCCAGGATAGATTACATGCTGGCACATAAAACATACCTCCATAATATCAAGAGAATAGAAATCTTGCAGGCTACCTTCACTGACCACAAGGCTCTGAAATTATATATGAATTCCAAAGGGACACAGAAGAAAAACTTTAACACCTGGAAGTTAAACAACCTCATACTGAATACCCAGTGGGTCCGAGATGAAATCAAAGAGGAAATCAAAACTTTCCTGGAAACAAATGATAATAATGACACAAACTATCAGAACTTATGGGACACAGCAAAAGCATTACTGAAAGGAAAATTTATAGCTTTGCAAGCACACATCAGGAAGGAAGAAGGGGCTTACCTGAGTAGCTTAATGATGCAGCTTATAGAACTAGAAAGTGCTCAACAAAAGGATCCAAAAATAGGGAGACAGAAAGAAATAACAAAACTGAGAGCAGAAATCAACGAAATGGAAACCCCCAAAACAATCCAAAAGATCTACGAAAGCAGAAGTTGGTTCTTTGAAAAAATAAACAAGATTTATAGACCTCTGGCAAAACTCACAAAGAAAGAGAGAAACTTGATAACTCATATAGGAATGAAAAGGGAGAGATCACTAGTAATATGGAAGAGATTCAAAGGGTAATCAGAAACTACTTTGAGAAACTCTATGCCTTTAACAACTACAACCTGGAATAAATGGATAAATTCTTGGACACTTATAATCTTCCACGGTTGAATGAAAAGGATGTAGCATATCTAAACACCCCCATTGCTACTGATGAAATTAAAACGGTAATCAAATGTCTGCCCCAAAACAAACCCAGGGGCAGATGGATTCACTAATGAATTCTTTCAAACTTTCCAAGAGGAACTACTATCAATCCTGGCAAGACTCTTTCATGAAATCGAAAAATCAGAAACACTTCCAAATAGCTTTTATATAGCCAACATCACCTTGATACCTAAACCAGACAGAGATACTGCAAAAAAAGAAAATTACAGACCAATATAGCTGATGAATGCAGATGCAAAGATCCTCAACAAAATCCTGGCAAATAGGATTCAATGCCTCATTAAGAAAATCATTCACTACGATCAAGTAGGTTTCATCCCAGGAATGCAAGGATGGCTTAACATCCATAAATCTATCAACATAATACACAACATCAACAACAAGAAAAATAAAAATCACATGATCATATCAATAGATGCAGAGAAAGCATTTGATAAGGTCCAAGACCCATTCTTGATCAAAACTCTCAGCAAGATGGGAATGGAAGGAACCTTTCTCAATATAGTTAAGGCCATATACCACAAGTCAGTGGCAAATATTATCCTCAATGGAGAAAAAAAGCCTTCCCTCTAAATACTGGTACAAGACAAGGCTGTCTGCTCTCACCACTCCTATTCAACATACTACTGGAAGTACTTGTTATAGCGATTAGGCAAGAAAAAGATATCAAGGGAATTCAGATAGGAAAGGAAGAAGTCAAGCTCTTGCTTTTTGCTGATGACATGATACTCTACTTAGAAAACCCTAAAGACTCTACCAAAAAGCTTCTAGAAACAATAGACCCATATAGCAAGGTGTCAGGCTACAAAATGAACACACTAAAATCAATGACCTTTTTATACACCAATAATGATAGGGAAGAGATGGGCGTCAAGAAGGCAATCCCATTCACAATAATGCCACACAAACTCAAATATCTTGGACTCAACTTGACTGAAAATGTGAAGGACCTATATAAAGAAAACTATAAAACCCTGCTCCAAGAAATATGACAGGACACGTGGAAATGGAAACACATACTTTTGATTACCATTTTAATTTCCTCAAATTAATATGCTACATCTTCCTTGTTCAACTGTGGAAGATTGTGGAAGATTATAAGAGTTCAAAAATTTATCCATTTCTTCCAGGTCCTCATGTTTCATGACATAAAGTTTCTCGAAGTAATCTCTTATTACCCCTTGAATCTCTGCCATATCTGTAGTGATCTCCCCCTATTCATTTCTAATATGGGTTTTCAAGTTTCTCTCTTTTTGTGAGTTTTGACAATGGTATATAGATCTTGTTTATTTTATCAAAGAAGCAACTTCTGCTTTCATTGATCTTTCAGATTGTTTTTTTGGGTTTCCACTTCATTGATTTCTGCTCTAAGCTTTGTTATTTCCTTCTGTCTCCCTATTTTTGTTCCTTTTGTTGATCATTTTCTAAGTTTATGAGCTGCGTCATTAGACTATTCAGATATGCCCCTTTTTCCTTCCTGATTTGTGCTTGCAAATCTATAAATTTTCCTTTCAGTACTGTGTTTGCTGTGTCCCATAGATTCTGATATTTTATGTCTTCATTGTCATTTGTTTCTAGGAAAGTATTTTTTTCCTCTTTGATTTCATCTCTGACCCACTGGTTATTCTGTATGAGACTGTTTAACTTCCAGGTGTTAAAGTTTTTCTTCTGTGTGCCTTTGTGATTCAAATTCAATTTCAGAGATTTATGATCAGCAAAAATAGTCTGAAAATTTCTATCCTCTTAATTTTATGGAAATATGTTTATGTACCAGCATGAGGTCTATCCTGGAGAATGAGCCATGTGCACTGGAGAAGAATGTGTATCCAGGTTTCTTCCATTTCTCTTCTCAGGTCTAATATATTTTTGTTGGGTTTCTTTTTTTTTTTTTTGTGGGTCACACCCGGCAGTGCTCAGGGGTTATTCCTGGCTCCATGCTCAGAAATTGCTTCTGGCAGGCACGGGGGACCATATGGGGCAACGGGATTCGAACCGATGACCTTTTGCATGAAAGGCAAACGCCTTACCTCCATGCTATCTCCTGGGCCCCTTTGTTGGGTTTCCATCTCGTTGACCTATCAAGTGTTGAAAGGGCCATGTTGAGGTCTCCCACAATGTCCTCTTTCAAATTTGTCAATAGTTTTATTAGATATCTTACTGGTCTCTCATTGGGTGAATATATATTTAATATTGTTATTTCTTCCTGCTGTACATATCACTTGATTAGTACATTGTGTCCATCTTTATCACTTACAACTTTTCTGAGTCTAAAGTTTGCATCATCAGTTATTAATATTGCCACCCCAGCTTTTTAAGGGTTTTGTTTGTTTGGATTATTTTCCTCCAGCCTTTGATTTTGAGTCTGTTTGTTCTGACTACTGACGTGTTTTTTTGTAGGCAGCAGAAGGTTGGATTTATCTTTTTGATCTATTTTGCCACACTGTGCCTCTTAATTGGTCCATTTAATCCATTGACATTAAGAGAAATGACTGTCATGTGAGTTAATGCCATATTTATTTATAAGATGTATGTGTCTGTTGATCTACCTTGTCTTAAAGTAGACCTTTCAGTTTCTCCTTTAAGGCTGGTTTTGTATCTGTAAAAGTTCTGAGCTGTTGTTTATCCGTGAAGTTATGAATCCTTCCTTCAAACCTGAACGTGAGTCGAGCTGGGTACATTATTCTAGTTGAAGCCTCCATTTCATTCAGTCTTGTCACAATATCCCACCACTGTCTTCTGGCCTTGAGAGTTTCTTGTGACGTGTCTGTTGTACATCTTCAGGATGTTCCTTTGAATGTAATTTCCCTTTTGGATCTTGCTGCTTTCAGTATCCTATCCTTATTTTTGGGATTTGTCATTGTGACTAGGATGTGTCTTGGGGTGCTTTTCTTTGGATCTCTTTTAGCTGGTACTCTTCAGGCATGCAGGGTTTGGTTGCATTCAGTCATTATGTCTGAGAGATTCTTTGTAATGATGTCCTTGATTGTTGATTCTTCCTGGGAATTCTCCTCTGTGTTTCTCGGACCAGTGATTCTTATGTTGTTTCTGTTAAATTTATCGAAATTTTTAATTTTTTTTTATTTTATTTTATTTTATTTTTTGTTTTTTTGGGCCACACCCAGTGACGCACAGGGGTTACTCCTGGCTATTCGCTCAGAAGTCGCTCCTGTCAGCCACGGGGGACCATATGGGGAACCGGGGGATCAAACTGTGATCCGTCCTAGGTTAGCGCAGGCAAGGCAGGCACCTTACCTCCAGCGCCACCGCCCAGCCCCCGAAATTTTTTATTTTCATCTATTCAAAATCTTTGAGTATTTTTCCCATTGTTTGTTCATTTGCTTTGAGGTTCTTTTAAAATCTCTTTTATTGTATAGAGTTATTATGCCTCTCATCCTCTAGCTGACTATATCTGTCTTCAGCTATTGTTACTCTACTGGAGAAGCTTTCCATAGATTTTTGCATTAACTCTACTGCATTTTTCAGTCCCATTATTTCAGTTTGGAGTTTTCTTTTTTCTTTTTCCTTTTTTTTTTGCTCTTTCTTTTTTTTAATTTTCTGTATTTAAACAAATTGATTACATACATGATTGTGTTTGGGTTTCAGTCATGTAAAGAACACCACCCATCACCAGTGCAACATTCCCATCACCAATGTCCCAAATCTCCCTCCTCCCCACCCAACCCCCACCTGTACTCTAGACAGGCTTTCTATTTCCCTTGTACATTCTCATTATTAGGACAGTTCAAAACGTAGTTATTTCTCTAACTAAACTCATCCCTGTTTGTGGTGAGATTCATGAGGTGAGCTGTAACTTCCAGCTCTTTTCTCTTTTGTGTCTGAAAATTACTATTGCAAGAATGTCTTTCATTTTTCTTAAAATCCATAGATGAGTGAGGTCATTCTGCATCTTTCTCTCTCTCTCTGACTTATTTCTCTCAGCATAATAGATTCCATGTACATCCATGTGTAGGAAAATTTCAT
>PVKC010023297.1:0-17320 GCA_004027635.1 Crocidura indochinensis
ATGCCCCATATGGTCTCTTGTGCCTGCCAGGAGCAATTTCTGAGCATGGAGCCAGGAGTAATCCCTGAGCACTGCCGGGTGTGACCCAAAAACAAAATAAAATAAAATAAAAAATTAAAAAAAGAAAAGAAACTGGAAACATTTTGGCACTTCTGTGGCTGGTTACAAGGAAGTCATGCTAATCCCCACGGCCATTCATTAAATTTAACCTCTCAAAGTTTACTGCTTCTTGTAATAGCTCTGAGTTTCACTGTTTGACTATGTCAAGGTTTCCTGTAAACCTCCCTAACTCAGGTATGATGGTATGGCTAGTGTCAACTAGGCAATGATCCATATTAAAATAGAACTGAGTCCCACTTTCATATGACTGTGATTGCAGCTGTTACCATATAAAACACTCCCCCCAAAAAACACCATCCAACTGGGGAGACAACTCACAGAACCATGATAGATAATAGTACATTGTTTGATGCCACCAGGATTTGAGTAATATGTAACACAACAAAAATAATAAACAAGCAAAAAGCAAAGCCAAAAACAAAACAGAAGAAAGAGCAACTTTTCTCCATTTACAGATGAACTGCTCATTCAATAACACATGTTTGGAAACCCAGAACACACTGTTATAATGATAAGACTTCTTGACTAATTCACAAATCTATTGAGCCTACAATATAAGTTAAATTTGTAATGATAATAGTAAAAAAGTAGTGTTGTTGCTAGACTAATAATTAAGGATTTATTTTTAAAAGAAGCAAAATACTTAATATTTGTCTGAAGGAAAGAAATTTTAATTATATGAAGCAGAGTTCATTTAGGCATTCTGATGGAAAATTTTTTGTACCTTTCAAGACCCTTACAAGATGATGTCACTGTTCTTGATTTAATCAAGTCTCTACAGAATTGATATTATATTCCTCAAATGTCTGAACAATCTGGGAAGTATAATCTCAAATAAGGAAAGATATTGTTTTGATTGCTTGATAACAAAAAGACAAAACACAATATAATCACACCTGGATGTTTTGAGTATTGCATACACTTATTTATCTCAAAATGAAATGGGCTGACTTACTTTTAGAAATCGTCTTCTTTCCATGGATCCTGTATGTTCTGTGGAAGGAATCACAATTGTCTTGCAGAGAACCTAATGAGTTTAGTGCCTTAAATTCTCCAGTTTCTTGACCAAGTGTGAGGGGCTCCAAACTGTTTCTGGGGATCCTCACAGACAATGGAGTGGTGTCTTGTAAAAGCTGTAGCTCCATTGGTTACCACCAACTAAGTAACTGTGAAAAGATAATCTAACCAAGCTTAGACAAAGCAACATTCATAGCACATTTGCTTTAATATGAAACTTTTCTACTTTGGATAATTGTAGGGCACTTGGTTCATCCATTAAAAGCAGAACAAAGCCAGCAGGTGCCCAAGACCCTACTCCCTTTCTGCACTTATAATCAATCATACACTGCAGACATATAGTCACTTTAGGGCAAAGGAAAACTGTGCCAGTACAGAGAGTAGCCTAAAATGTTACCATGCTCCTCACAGCCAAACATTTCTCTTGGCTTGGCCAAGTTTCAGTGGGATGTGCTTAAATGTTTTCTGGCTGTAGCAGTGAGGGTAAGTGATGTCCAGCTGCTTTGAGAAGCAACCATCATCCCTCACACACCCACACTCACAGCAGACATATAATTCTCATCCCAATCTCAGTCTAGTGCCAGTTGATGGAACAGCTCTGTACTCCACGAAGTCCTTCCAGAATTCTTATTTTGCATACTGTGTAGATATAGAAGGACCCATCGTTTGAAATTGGGAAGTTTTCTCCATGCATATGGTAGAAAAAAAGACAAATTAGAATGGGGGAAATTTGGGATAAAAAGGACCTGAAATGTTATTTATCAAATTCTTTAATTGCAAATAAGGCAGTGAACTTAATTCCTTCAAATTGAAAAGAAGTTTATACAGTTCAATCCAGTACTGATCAGAAAGTGGAGGAGTAGACATGTTAAGGAAAATAAATAGTCTCTTGTTCAGAATCTGGGCTTTTAGTTTCCAAGCAGTTTGTTGTGTTTTTATTTGTTCTGACCTCGAAACATATGGGTCAGCAGCAAGGATGTCACATAAGCAGCAGACAAATTTATGGGAGAAGGTACATAAGGCCTGGGTGTTGAGCAGCCTCTTGGACTGAACTGAAGCAGTCAGCAGAGTTGATTTAATCTGAACTGTTTTCCCTGTCAACTTTTATTAGCCAAGTTTAACAAAACATGTGGAATTCATCTGAGGGGTAAGGTTGACATAGTTGCATGTACTTATGTTAATTAAACGTATGTAGGTCCATAATCAATCGTCTGTGGGTTTGTAAAACTCAGAAAGGATGAGAGAAGAAAAAGGAAAGCAGAGAGTGATCTAAGAATCAGATACAAGTATCTATAGTCACAGCAACCAAGTACCCTTCTTTCACTAGATATGTTTTTCTCTCCCCCCATTTGTTATTAGGATAACCACTGTCTAAAACCCTCCACTCTTGACTTGTGTCAAATTACCCCTTGTTTGGGTATACCATCACAAAATGCTAAGCCCAGAGGTGACAATTACCTTCCTTCCTCTTGCACCTGGAAAAAAAAAAGAGGTAGTGCTCCTGGGGAAGTCATGATTTTATAACAGGTGTTGAAAAGTCTTAGAACTCCCAGTACCAGGGGTGAATGAATAAAGAAACTACAGTATATCTATTTTTAGTGATATACCCTAGGGACACAAAAACCCAATACAAAAATGCCCTCTACATCCCTATGTTTGTCACAGCACTATTTACAATAGCTAGAATCTGGAAATAATCCTGGTGCCCAACAATAAATGAGAAGCTAAAGAAACTGTAGTACATTTACACAATGGAATACTATGAGGCTGTTAGAAAAAATTAAGTCCCCAAATTTGCCTAAACATGTATGGGCATGTTGAGTGAAATGAGCCAGGGGGAGAGGGATAGAATTAAAATAATCTCAGTCATCTGTAGGATATAAGAAAAATAATCTGGGGCTGGGCGGTGGCGCTGGAGGTAAGGTGCCTGCCTTGCCTGTGCTAGACTAGGACGGACCGCGGTTCGATCCCCCGGTTCCCATATGGTCCCCCAAGCCAGGAGCAACTTCTGAGTGCATAGCCAGGCATAACCCCTGAGCGTCTCTGGGTGTGGCTCAAAAACCAAAAAAAAAAAAAGAGAGAGAGAAAAATAACCAAAAATATGGCAATATATCTGGAGACAATAGAACTGAATGCCAGCTAGAAGAACCAACTGATAACATTAAGCTTAGCACAGAGAGCAGTGAGTGCAACTAGAGCAGTAACTACAATGACAACTACTATGGCAATGATAGTGAGAAAAGAGAGGCATAGACACGCAGGGGGGTAAGGAGGGGAAGGGAAATAGAGGAACATTGATGGTGGGAAGATTGAGCATTGGTGGTGGGAGACAGAAGGGTGGTGTACATTCTATGACTGAAACCCTATTATAAAATTTTTGTAAAGAATGATGATTAAATAAAAAACTTTGATTCTAGCTGACATCTTGACCACAGCAGAAAAAAATTTAAGCCATAATAAAACTTAATTCAAATTCTATGGACCACCGGTTTCACTTAAGTCTTTTTTAAGAAGTGACCAGTACCTAGATGTACACAATTCAAGTTTTTACCAACATAGCCCCGAGCTAAAAGATGAAGCAGATATTTTTTTTGTTTTCTGGGTCACACCCAGCAGCATTCAGGGGTTACTCCTGGCTCTATGCTCAGAAATAGCTCCTTGAAGGTTAGGGGGACCATATGGGATGCCGGGATTCGAACCACTTACTTTCTGCATGCAAGGCAAACGCTTTTCCTCCATGCTATCTCTCCGGCCCCTGAAGCAGATTTCTAATTCGTCAAATGTTCTACATTTTCTTTGCAGTCTCATCATACCTCTGTTTATTATTATTTGGCTGTTTACACATATTCAAAATGACCTCTTGTTTTTAGGCTCTAGGGCTCAATGAGTCCCATTAAAATTGCATTAATGTCCTAGGAAATAGTGTCGGGTTGTGGGCACTTAACTGCTATGAGTTCATTCTAAAGTAAATTGCATATTTTCCCATCTTCTGGTTCAAGGGAAACTT
Organism: Crocidura indochinensis; assembly: GCA_004027635.1. NCBI lineage: Eukaryota > Metazoa > Chordata > Mammalia > Eulipotyphla > Soricidae > Crocidura > Crocidura indochinensis. The sequence continues at coordinate 4,145 of PVKC010023297.1, forward strand.
CCTCTTTAAGTTGATAATTTGTAGTACATGTTGGTCATGTCTCTTGAAAGACTGAATGAACTTTGAGAATTTAAAAGAAAAGAAACTATGGTATATCTATACAAAGAAAAACTGCAATCATAAGGAAAAATAATTCATATAATTTGCTTATACATGAATAAATATGGAGAATATCAAGTCAATATATGAGAATAACAAGAATATATGAATCATAGGGAAAAGAACAAATATAGAATTATGGCACTCATATGTAAGATTTAAAATTATGATAGTATGCTAATAATATTAAAAGGCAATAGAGATAAGGGCCAATTTCTAGTAGGAAATTTATAACAAAGAGTGAAGGGAGGACAGTAAGAAAAAAGGTATTGTTATGACAATAATTGTTGTAAATTATCATTCTGGATAAAACTCGGTCCTGAAAGGAGTTAAAGGGATATGCATGATTTCACTTCAGTAACAGTATTGCAAACTGTGCATAACAGGGAAAAAGAGAAGAAAAATAAGAGTCTGCCATAGAGGCAGGCATGGAATGGGGAGAAATTGTAGGGTATTGGTGGCAGGGAATGTAAACAAGGGATGGGTATTGGTATATTCTGTGACTGAAACTCAAGCATGAACAATTTTATAACTGTGCATCTCACAGTGATTCAAGCCATCACTGAGGCCATAGACAAGCAGATGAGTTTCCTCCAATTACTGCTCCAGATTTCTTTTCTCTGCTACTCCACACTCTGGGCTCTCTCCAGTAAAAGCTTTAGTTTGGTCATTATTATCTAAGACAACTGTGGCCTTCAAGCCACTCCTGGAAGAAAGGCTGGTTGCTTTTGACCTCATGATTCGGGAACCAGAAAGATGAGCAACAGAGCTGCTTCTCTACATGAAACCAAATTAGAGTTGTGTAAAGGCATCAGAGTAACTCCCAGTTAGAGGAAAAGGGTAGAAATTGTCCTAAATCCCCTCCTCATACATGTCACATATGTGAAGTGCCCTAAAAGAACTGATATTTCTCTCATTCTCATTAGCCCCTGATCCCAGATTATGGGAAGAAATCCCATGCCACTGATTTCCTCTAACTTCTGGATCCACCTTCCATAAAGTTGTCTCTTGTCTATAAAACTTGAAAATCATTCCTATTTTCTAGCGTATAAGATGACTTTTTAACCCATGAAAAAATTCTTGAAAGTCAAGGTTCATCTTATACTCTGGTATACAACATGTTGAAACTTAATTCCAGCTTCAGGGATGAGTGATCCGACCCCCTCTTACCCCCGCATCCCATCAGCTGCCAGGTCATCACTCAGTCCTCTGCTTCTCCTGATTCATCTTTCAGGTCACACAGAGAAGCTGAGTTATCGAACGCCACATCTCATCCAGCCGCCCGGTATGAGGCTTTCAGGTGTTCAGTACTCTGTTCAGCTTTTTGGGGGCACAGAGTGTCTCCCTGTAGTTGTCCTATTGATCACTGCACCCCAACCAGCTGCTCTTGGAGGATCCCCCTCTCCCTGCTCTCAATGAAGATCACAATTAAAAAATCACAGTCACTCACTACAAATGACAAATATAAGATGATTGTTGGCACTTCAAAGTCTAGCTTTATTAAACATATACTGTTAACCTTTGAGGGTTGTAATCTTTTTCTTTTAAGTTTTTTAATTTCCATTTGGTGTGCTTTAAAAGAGAGGTAGTCCTATACGGTGAGGTGAATATAGCCCAAACCCTATATTTAACAGAAAAAAGGGGTTGTTTTATACACCCAGTCATCTTGTACACAAGAAAATACAGTAAGTGTATATTCAGGAATATAATCTGGAAGTAGGGTGTGATTAGTTGTGCCTCAGTTTATCTCACCTGAAAAAAGGCTCAGATATATGCTCATTCAATTTAAAATAGAGGGAATTCCCTATAATGGGATGCTGTAAGAAGGCGTGGGAAGAAAAGAAGCAAAGAAAGAGACAGTGAATTGATACTTAGGACCTATATACTTTACTAACAACTAGGCGTGAGGGCTTGAAAGGAGAGAGAAATTATCAGGATTCAAGATTATTGAGGGCCAGGCTATGAAACAGGGCTACAACCTTGCAGACAGGCAGACAGGGGAGAAGTTTCCCTGGCCTCATCTTTTTTCTTCAGTCACCTTCTATCAGTGTACTTCTACTCTGCTTGTACCCTTTCAATTTGTCCTTTACTCTGTTTCTCTATTCTGACCTGAGGGACAGATGAGAAGCAGGAATAAAAAGACAAGTTACTTGAGAATACTGTGAAAGTAGCAGCAAATGTGACAAAGCCCAACTCTAATTTTACTTCTGGAAAATACTAGGATTGATTCTAGAATCACAATAGCTTCAATACAACTACAAAGAAAATACAAATGCTAAAGAATATGGCTAAAGGGGTAATTTTTCCAAACAGTTTGAAGAAAATACATTGTGATCTTATATGTTGAGATGAAAAAGTGAGAGATGTACAATTATGGCATCTCTGAAAGCTAGCGAACAGACCACTAACTAATTGTTCTAATCATGCTTCTCTTTTGTTAGCTGCACATAGTTCAGATCAGATCTAACCTGTCACAAAAAAAATACAGATTATCATTCATCCAATTCCAATTAGCATATTTACTTCTGCTAGCTGAAACACTTCTGACACCCTGTGAAAGGGAAATTCTTGAAAAATCTTTGCACGCAGCAAGTCTGTCCACTTGGAAACACATTTGTGTACTTTACATTTTTATACATTTTTCAAGTGAAACTACTTTATACTTCTAATTTTGCTGACTCCTCCCAACTCAATCATGCTTTTGGTATTATTTTCACTTATGCAGAAGTTAAAATGAGGCCAAATCACCTACCCAAGAATTTGGTGAGATGATATATCCAGCCACTCATGACCTTTTGTTCTAACATTGATGTCTAATTTCACTTACAAACAGAAAAAAAAATTCTCAGTCTCATTGTACAAAATACGTGATGTCTCCTAAGACCCAGAGATGTTCCTAGAAGTAAGATATCAGGATGCCCTAGCCAACACATGAAATTTGATCACATTTGTCTTTTATTTCTTATCTCCATGGATACAACTAGACTCATACTTCCTGGTCTCCCTGACAGCAGGCAAAGATACAAACATCATTGCCTCTCTTTGACCATCATACACATGGTTTTCTTTTAGTAAATGTCTATAAAACTGAAGTCAAAATTCATATGAAAAAAATTACGTGTTTACTCTATTGTCTCCTATTGGACCCTCTATAAGTAGTGTTTTCTCTTCTTTTATCAGCCAGAGTTCAGTCCAAGAAACAGATATTTTCTGGGTATTTCAGGCAAATATGGATAAACATCCTCATATTTCAATGCAGGGGAATTATTGGGAGAGCTGGAAATCAAGACAGTGTTGTTCATCTATTGGTAGTAAGATCACACTTCAGCAGTGAGATCTGTTTCTCTCATTGCTTCTCACCTCACCAAGCTGACATCTACACATCCAGATGTAAGGTCCAGCCACCCTAAAGATCAGACTCTCGGTCATATATGAGAGCCAAATGTCAACACAGGACTATGACCTTTTTCCATATCTGGCTTTCAAGTATGTACCCAATTTGTCAAAACCCAGTTAGAATCCACAATCCTAGCTGCAAAAGAGTTCTAACAACACAAATTTAGTGGTCCGATCTTAATACAAATAAAATGGGGTAAAATGGAATCTCAGAGTAGCTATATACCTTTTTTAGATGATTAATGTACCTTTGTTCTAAATTTTTGTCTTATCCTTATCTTTATGATAATAAATATTTCTCAAGACCAAATACCTCTTATAAATTTATTTTCTCTAATAAAAAACTGATATAATATGTTCTAGGTCTTCTAAGGAATACAAAAACATGCTAAGTTTAATTTCACTTATGTCTAATTTCATTAAATAACTAGAGAATTTCTAATATCCAAATGCATATTAAGTTTAAGTCTAGTAACAACTCTGGGTGAGGAATCTATTGTAGGCAATAAATCTGAGAATTTACTTCACATACTCATGATCACACAGAAACAAAACAGAAAAGATCAGGATTTGATCATGAGAAATTATATTAAGATAACATTCTCTTATTCATGTTATTTTGTACCTTTTGATGAATAGAATGGTAACCCATGAGAGCAGTGAATGATTGTACATTAAGCTTGATTGAACGCTTAGGTTTGCATCTTTATATTTAATATATTTTAGTAACAAAAATAATATATACTAATCAGAGAAAATATTTAAACCATATCAAAACTTATCATTTAAGGACTTTTTTCCCCACCAATGCTTTTATCCTAAAGGAAACTACTGGTCTATATATTTCAAATAGAAATATAATGAACATAAACACATATGCCTTACCTTTCCCCAGACTACTATACTCATAATATTGACAATTGGCTTCATCAAATATATTTATTATTATAATTTATTATGTGTCCTTTCTTGGTTTTGCTACTTTTGTTTGATTTTTGACCAAGCAGAGCTCAGGGGTCACTCCCAAAGGTGCTGAGGAAGGGGGTGTGAAATGCCAGGACAGAACCCAGAGCTCCTACATCTGTTCCAATTCTTTGAGTCATCTCATGACCCAGTTTAAATTCTTCTTATGGGCAGAATAATTCCCCATTCTATGTGATGATTTACATGCAATTTTTCACCCTGGCAACATAATTTACAGGTTGCAAATGTTTTTATTCATCACCTCATGGTCAAAATGTTTTGACTTAACAAACCTATATTTATTTTAATAATAGGGAAAAGGATATCAATAATCACTTTTCACAGTAATACTCTCTCTGAACTTGGCCTAATAATACAAAAGATGCAGGGATTGTCTGGTCTAAATTCCTTGGTATTTTCAACTATTTTTGTGAGTGACGCCATTGATGAGAGACCAAAAGTAAATAAGAATTTGACATGTTTCTATTTCTACAGTGAGCCAGCGAGGAGGGGCAGATTGAATCAGACAACCCATATTGGACCAGAAGACTAAATTACCCCAGTGACTTCATCTGAGCTCTGACACTCTCCCGGATTTCATAGGCAACTCCTTGGGGGCTCAAAGAAAGTTGAAAAGCTTTTGAGTGTTGGTGGAAAGAAAATCTACTTTATAGGGCAGCCATCCAGGGAAGGGGAATGTTATTTTAATGCCTTTTGTACTCGGTGCTCCAGGATAATGGTCAAGCCCCTATCTATTTTTTGTGCTACTGAAACAGCACTAGAGAGTCATGTTTTGTGTAGAAGAGATCGTGCTTTATAATACTCTCTATCGAGATGCTTAAAGCCCTTCCGTTGTTCCAAGGAAAAGTTTAGACTTATTCACTTAGTTCCATCTGGTTGCTCTTATTCAAACTGAGTTTTAACTGCAAACCATCCAACATGACTTGAATTTTACATCACTATACCAGTAGGTAAGCAAACTCCTTATCTTTGTCCTACTTTAAAAACACGATTAATCACAGACTAAGTTCATAGTTGGGAAGTTTCTTTCTCTCTCCCTTCTACTTTCCAATAAAACTATATTATTTCTAACTCTGACAAAAACTAGTAAAATTTGAACAATAAAAACAAAACATGATTAGAATACTCCAAGGGACTTCCTCTAGTTTTCTCTCATGTCATTAGCAACAAACATTAGTCACATACAACCCTGGTGAAATCATTGCTTCTCTGTGGTAAACTTCTGCATCAATTTTCCAGGATACTGAATTTTTATTAAGGAAAATGCAGAGAGTCTGATATGATAAGATGAGAATCAGTCTAGGTATTTATTGTAGAACTGAACGGGAAGAAGGAAATTTTATATGACTATGGAGCATCCAAGGATATTCTAGGCTTCTCCGTGGGAGGAAAAACCAGACAAGTAAAATGGACAGAGATCAAAACAACAGTAAAGGGGAAGAAAAAAGATAAACTCTTCTGACTGTGATGGTCTTATACTTCTGCCCCAAATTGTGCATGTGTGTAGGAGGGGAAGAAGGGGGGTAAACAGGACACTACATTAGAAAGAGCAGAACTATGTGTGCTATTCTGAATTTCACTTTTCCAGGCTCTTAAGACTTGAGTTGCTGCTTTTTAGGTAACGCTGCATAAGAGAAAGCTTCTAAGTAAACCAATACTGTATTCCAACACAGCAGTGCTGAGGGCCCCCACAGAAAGGTAGGGTATGTGCGAGGTGGGCAGGCACCAGGGCATGCTGCCAGCTCCTCCTAAGTGTCGGAGACATCTGCAGTATCGCCAAGTGGTCTCCTATTTAGCAAAAGCATCATAAAGCTACTCCATGTCATAAAAGTAACACTTTATTTAACCTTCCTATACAAACTTTAGGAGCATTAATCTGTCACAGTAGGCTTTATCTGGTACATGTAAATGGATGAGACTCTGTAATCAAATCCTAAATGTGTATTTGTAGCAATATGACTTTTCAGAAGAATGTATGATGGGAAGGAACAGACGGAGCAGGGGACAATTAAAGAGACAGCACCGCGCTCAGCGAGACTTTTCACTCCTCGAATGGTGTTTCCCAGAACTACACTGATTTCTGAATTTTCCTGTTTATTTACCAGCCTGCGCAACTTTATTGGGCCCCCACAAGGCTTCTCCTCCTCTATCACCTGCAATGGAGACTCATTTAGGCAGAGAGAAGTGTTGTGTGGATAAAATTCAAGGAGCATTCTAATTTCCTTTCAACACCAGTTCCAATTATGAGTTGCAACTCTGTCTTCAAGATATTTAGAGTCTGAGAATAGTCCAAAGGGAAAATTCTTTGTGAAATTTAGACTTGAAATGGTGGCATACTGCCTCAGGTCCAGAGATTTGGGCTCATAGCTGCCCCCTCACCACCTCCAGGTTGCCTCCCCAAGAGTGAAGAAAATATCCACAAATGCTGCCCAATTTCTGCCAGCTTACATCAGCAGTAAGGTATAAAGACAAATTCCTCCTACCCCAAATAGAAATCTTTGCTTGCTTCAGTTTAAACTATTTACCATCAAGGATTGGGGCAATGGAGGAAGAAATTAGTATGAATTTGATTTCAGATTCAAAGACAAGAATATGGTAAGTGATATTGATGTGAATGATATCAGCACATTTTCTTCTTAAAAAAATCTTTGCAGGATTTGCATACGTGTTTATTGTGCAAAACATATGCATATTGCCTGGAATGTATTTTATTGTGTAGCATATGGTTCCTTTCAGCAAAGGATCTTAAATGACTTTTACAGAAAGTTCTTCCTCTCATTCACTTCCAGAGACTAAGGTGCGAGTTGACAGGCAATAACTCTTTTCCAAAGGCCTCACATGGGCCCTTAGAAACTGACATGGATGCTGCAGGCCAAGGGTCACTCTCTTTTAGCAGGGCAGTCTGGCTGTAAAACCCTGGGCAATCCAGATCTTGAAAGTCCACAGCCAAAAACAGGAGTCTCTTTTTTGCAGTTTAGTATGAGATTCCTCAAAGGAACTTTAACCTGGATATTTCTGTCTAACAGAACACCAATAGGAGCAACAAATGCAAGCCTCAAGACATCTTAAATGTCTTAGTAGATCTCTGTAAAAATCAGAAAGCCAGGAGAAGAGGGCAGTGATGGCAATGCTCTTATTTTTCTAAAAATTTCCTTCTTTTCTACTACTGTTATATGTCTTTTCAGTTATTCTACTTACGTATTATTTATTACAACCAGAGGTATGCTAGTTTAAATAGTTACAAGAATTTACCAAGCTCTCAAAAGTTCCCCTAACATGGGAACTAGAGAATAGGTTAAGGAAAGTAGATAAACCACTTGTCTTGCATGTGGCCTACTAGGGTTCCATCACAGCGTCCCTGATGGTCTTTAGATCACTGCCAATAGTGATTCTTGAACATAGAGCCAGGAATAATTCCTAAGAACTGCTATGGTTAGCCCTAAAACTAGACAAAACAAAAAAAGTCTTCTAGTGCAGGTCACATTATTCTTCCTTTTTATGAATGAGAAGATTGAGGCACAGATCTATGATACTGAAAGTGTGGGAGAGTACAAAAGATGAGATACAATAGGGGTGAATGGGGTCTGTGTACCAGAGATTGAGTGTTGAATGGCTCATTTTCAGCCATGTGCAAGAGGTGAGGGAGGGATGTTCAGGACACCAGATGCACCTTATGAAATAATTCTGCACTACTATTCCGTCCCTTCCCTCTCCCTACCCCAAATGGTAAGTTCAGAGGAAGAGTAAGGACAAAGAAGTGTTGGAAGCAAATTTCCAAAAATGCAGAGAAAAGTGCATTTGGAGAGAATCCTTGATCCGTCTTCTCCAGGGGAAAATATTGTGTGACAATCTACTTGGTCCACTGCTACTTCTCATGCAGTGAGGTATGTTTTGTTCCTGAGTATGTCTCCCTAAAGAGCCTGCTCAGTATTTCTTCAAAGCCAGGTAGGTTTGAGTGAATAACAGTCTCCAAGATGAGTGAGGCATAGCCCACATACCACCCCTTTTAGTGGGAAAGAGAACATCTCTGCCATCTAATTCTAAAATGATACCATTGGAGCTATGTGTGCTTACCAGATCTGAAGAATGTTAGGGAGAAGACTGCTAGGGAATGTGGTAGCTTTGTTGGGAGGCAGGGCAGAAGTTGACACAGAGCAGAAAAAAATGCAAATAGGGTCAAAGATCTCTCCCTGGGGAACCTGGAGAGATAGCCCTGGGGGCTGAACTATCCCCACCCCTAATCACCACTGACAGTGCCCTAGCCTCAGAGCAGAGGAAGAGGAACACACCACAGGCAATCAAAGAAAACGCAGCCAACTGGCAAACATCACATGTTCTCATGCCCAAATGGAGCCTGACCCCAGTCATTCTTGTATGCTGCTCCAAAGTAGAATCTAGATTTGCTCTAAGAAAGGATGGGAAGTAGCACAATGGCTCCTTTTCCAGCTTCCTGCTTGATGGCTCAGTACTGACCAGTTTGTGAAACTGACAAGGGGAGAGAGGGCAGAGGTCACGTGGCATCTGCTCAGCACCCCTAGGCTGGACTGCTGGGAATCTCTTGGAAAATTACCCAGGGTTGGCCATGCTTGCAAAACCACTGAGCTGGGATCATCCACCACTAAGACTGTCTGTTTTGTTGCTTGTTTTTTTTTTTTTTTTTTACCCTGTACTCCGTCCTTTCTGAATATACTGTGAATGGCCCAAAGTAGGTAGCAGAAAGGGCAAATATAAAATACAACAGAAGAATATAAATACAACAGAAGAATATAACATACAAGAGAAGAGGGGAAGAAATAGGTCAAAAGAGGAATCCAGTTCTGTCACAGAGCTAGACTCCAAGCACCTCTTTTCCTTCTCCACTCGACCACCCCGGTGGTCTCCCTCAAACAGACTTGTGCCTGGGTAACAACCACAGATGCCTCTGAGGCCTTTTGGTATTTTGGAGAACATTTCACAAAGCAAACTTTAGTCATGTAAAATGGGTAAACATGATGTGAAATGTATTAACACATTTGGCAAATTCTGCAAATATATTTTTACACAATTAGCTTAATTATTTAGATACATATTAAACCTTGCTTGCCTCAAGCAATTTAACATGGAATGTAATTTCACATATTATCACAAGAAAAACACATTTATAGAAAATCTGTGTCTTTCCTTTCATCGTAACACTGCAGCCCATCCTTATCTGAAATATAAATAGTTCATTTACATTTTGAGGATGATGAGCAAAGTGTCTCTAGATAAAGTAAACCTTAGATCCTTTGTTATTTTGTCAACTAAACCTGACCTGCTTCCCATAAATATAATGAAGAGTTCCCAACCTCATTCCCACGTGAAAAGATTTTGTCATTTATATTAAGGGAACCATAAAAGAAAAAGAAAAAGAGAGGCCATAGGGAGAGGTTCTTCTGGTTCATAATGGCTGCATCTTGAATGATATGGGGATGATTTTAACTTCAAAATGTCAGGCCCAACAGTCACCATTTCCTGTCAGTCTATCAATATTCCCATCAATGATTTCAATGGACTATATCTCATCACTTCCTGGGAAGATGAAATGATTCTTGGGTTTTTAGCTAGATCTGGCAGTTCTCAGGGCTTACTGCTACTTTGTGCTCAGAGATCATACTTGGCAGGACTCAGAAGACCATATGGGATGCCCAGGATCCAACCCAGGTCAGGTTTGTACAAAACAAGTGCCCTACCCTTTGCACTCTTTCTCTAGCCTTGAAAGCAAATTATGTTTGATATTCTTAGCAATAGTCTTTGGGGAGGTGGGGAAGCACTTAAATGACCAGAACACTTTGTCACCTATGTTGAAGGAAAGCTTTTAGGAGTTTGATATGCACCATTCAATCCATGATTCAGGCAGCATTTCACGCTGCCTATCTTGTATTGGGTGAAATTCCATTTAAGAAAAATCCTAAAAGCAGAAGTTTGCCAGAATCACTTATATCCTGATCACACAGATGGAAGCTATTGTTGTTGTTTTTATTGTTAAATCAAATTATCAAATATGTGTGGGAGAGGTGAGTCTCACCTGAGAATATGTGATATATAAAGTGTGGAGGAAGAAGGATGTTTGGGGCTCCCCTCTCTACCCACCTGGGGATGCGCCTTTGGAAATCCAAAACTGATGAGTCAGGGCCTTGAGCCCCTACATAGTACAATCATGACCTCTCACCAGCCCCAGGAGGAGCTCCCCAAAATGCACCTGCATTCAAGGTTTTCTGCCTGGGGTATGAAATGATCTTTTCAACTGATTCCAATGAAGTCCTGCAGAAATCAAACTAGAACAAAGAACTGCTCTTTGCAAGAAATTCAATACTAAATTATTAGCCAAATTTCTCCATATCCAACACCTGCCCTCCTCCTTTCAGAGGAGACATATAGTGTTAAGTAAAAGAAGTTTCTTTTGGAAAAGAAGGGAAGGAAACAAGATAGATACATGCTCTGGAGAGAACATGGCCTTCTTCCGAGTGGAAAAAGCTCCAATACTGAAATCAAGCAAAGTCACAGCAAATTTCCAAGAGAGTCAAGACATAACTTTGACTAAATGAACATCACAGGCAAACAGGGGCAATTACACAGTCAGGTAAGAAAGTGCATGTCTACAGACATGGATGCAGGGCCCGTGACTCTGCTATATCAGTTTACCTAGAGATTCCTTGGTCTGTAGCCAAGGAGGTGAGCTTAGAGCTGCTGATGGTCTTCTAATATTTCATCTAGAGTTGAAACTCAACATCTTAAGGGTTTTTTGGTCTTTACAAAGAGGTGCTGGGTCTCAGAAGTCTTCATATCTTTGGGCTGCCTGAAGTTCCAGTGTTTTTCTCAGCATATATTATCAGTATCTCCGTTTCTCTGTCTTGCCTGCCTGCAATGCATTTTTGCTCTTGATGGCCTGAGAAGCCATCACAGCTTGAAGTGGAGAGAAATACCTAGCACAGACATCTGAGTGCACACATGGTTTTTCCTAATCACCTTGTCTTTGAGGATTTGACCTCACAAAGGATTTGACCCCCTTCCTGTGATTGGAGATGCCAGAGTATCTGGAGGAAGGAGGAGCTGGAGGTCATTCTATAGCCTGGAGAGAGAGGAACAAAGTGTCCCCTACTGAGACCACCAGGAATCAGATGGCTATCTCCTCACCTCCTAACCTTAAATGATTGCCTTTGAGAAGAACTAAATGGACATCCACTGACACTTTGGGGATTTTTTTTTAATTTAGAATTAAACTGTGGGGAGAATAGAAGTGTCGAAGACAATGTCTCACCTCACATTTTTGCCTGGCTCTGTGCGGCTCTCGACTCCAAGGAGGTGAGCAGGATTGGCCAGCAAAAATTCAAATGTCTCAAAATATTCCCCTCACAGGCTTGTGCTGGGCACAGGCTGGTGTTAATGTGGGTTGAAATTCTTTGCACTTCAACAGCTGAGCCTGGAGTAGAGGCCTGAGCTGTCAGAGGGACTGAGTGTTGACGCCTCAATCAGCAAAGCCCCCATGTAGTGAAGCTGCAGAGAAATCAAAGGCTGTCCCACAGGCAAGGAAGGGGAGCCCTGCTTTCCAGAGTACCCCACCTCCAGATCCCCTAATAGATATCCCAAATGCCATGTGTTCTTTTCTAAGAGCATGACCACAGATGAAATTGGTAGAAATGATGAGCCAGGCTAGAATCAGGTTTCAAAATCTGTGCCTCCCATCGATTTTAACCTTAATCTGTGCCTCACATCGACTTTAGCCTCATGGCCTTTAATTCCTACAGTGGCAGTGGTAAGGGGCTCTCACCTCCTTCCCTTATCCCTCAGCTCTATACAGACAGCCTTTCATGGCTCCTGTGAAAGTGTCCTTGATGGAGGCTATGGTGAAGGCTAGGGTATCCTCTGGTAGTTCAGATGAGGCCAAATCATTCAACCCAGGAATTGGAGTTTGTTTTTCAAGGCATTAGGTACTTTTTCCTTCCAGTTAGTGACAACTGGGGACACTAAAGGGATAACTGAACTCACAGGCCTCACTGTCCCAAATGCATAATTTCCATCGTTAGAGCCAATAAGCAGGCTTTGTCATATGCTAAGGCATTTATATTGAAACCAAGCCCTGCTTCTGGAGCCTATAAAAATGCATCTATAAGTTTGGTTGGGAAGAGGTACGTTCCTTCCTTCCTTCCTTCCTTCCTTCCTTCCTTCCTTCCTTCCTTCCTTCCTTCCTTCCTTCCTTCCTTCCTTTTCCTTTTTTTTTTTTTGGCAAAATCAAGTGATGCTCAGGGATTACTCCTGACTCAGAAATTGCTCCTGGGTTGGTGGAATGCCAGGGAAATGAAACCAGTTTGTTCTACGTCAGTTGTGTACAAGGCAAATGTTCTAAGGCTGCACTGCCACCCCAGCCCCGAGCTTCCTTTCTTGTGACAGTTTGAGCTAGCACTACTAGGCAGACAGCTCCCTTGCACACAGCTGACCCAGGTCCAATCCCTGGTACTTCATATGGTCCCCCATTGCTAGATGTGGTCCAGCAGCCAACAAAGAAAAAAAGACTTGAAGAATATCAGAAGGAGAATAAGAGTTCTGTAGCAAGGTTTTGAGAAGTCTCATGTCTCATGAGCTAACTCTGTTTGGTCTCTTCATCCCTCTCACCGCCAGTCCCACTGACATTTAACCAAGGCCACTATCAGCCTGATCTGGCATATAGACTCTCTTCAT
>PVKC010023298.1:0-17328 GCA_004027635.1 Crocidura indochinensis
TTAGGGAAATTACTACACTAACAACTAGCATGGCAATGTTAAAGAATGAGAAAAGTAGAATGCCTGTCGCAATGAAGTCAGGGGTGGGGAAGGAGGGAATCCATTGGTGGTGGGAGTGTTGCACTGGTGAAGGGGGGTATTTTGTTTATGACTGAAACCCAACTGCGAACATGTTTGTAATCATGGTGCTTAAATTAAAATTTATATTAAAAATAAATAAAACTATAGGGTATCATGCTAGGCAAAATAAGTCAAACTAAGTGAAACAGAAAGCAGATAATATCATTCATATGTGGTATATTAAGCAACAAATCAAGTTAAAAGACAGTATATAAGGATAAAAAACTCTTGGCCTTGAAAAACACAACTGAAATTACCATATAAGATGAAAGGATGAGAATATGGAAAAGAAATGACATAAAGATAATGGCAGAGAGTTTTAAACACTTTAGTAGTGGTGAGGTGTTTAAAATTTTTCTAGTTTTATACACCAAAACCATAAGCCTAGTTATTACATATTATCTATAACATAAATACAGAGATAAATAAATAATACCTAAGACCAAATCAGAAAATCAGAAAATCTGATCAGCCTGATTATAGCATTAAACTTGAAGGAAAAACTTAAGACTTTCCCCAAAAAAAAAAAAAGTCACAAATATCCAGAAGCAATCATTAGTCATTTCTTCCAAATCTTCAAAGAAAAGATATTTCTCATTATTTGCAAACTCTTTATACATACAAAAAAGGAGGGTGAGGGATTCTGCCAATTTATATAGGCCAATATTATCCTTATACCTATATCTATGTTGATAGAGACATAAAAAGTAGAAGGGTCTGGAGATATAGGATAGCACAAAGGGTGTTTGCGTTGCAGGTTATTGACATAGGCTCCCTGGTACCTCATAATGTCATCAAGACCTCACCAAGAGTGACCCCTGAGCACAGAGTAAGCCCTGAGCATCCACAGGTGTAAGTCACCCCTGCAGAAAAATAAGAAATTACTACCCAGATACCATATGATCATAATTGCAGATATTCTTAATTAAAATCTGTGACTACATTCCATAATATATTAAACATATAGGATACCACCATCCAGGGGAATGCAGAAGTGCAAGGAGGGTTTATATACACAACTAAATTAATGTGATATGCCACATCAATAGAAGTGACAAAAAGTTTTGTGATCATCTCAGTAGATGGAGATAAAGCAAGAAGAACCAACTCTCTTATGTCAAAAACTTTCAGCATAACAGAAAAGAAGGACTTAATATAGTGAAGATTATATATAATAATCCCACAGTAATATTATAATGGATGGCAAATTCTAAAAGTCTTTTCTCAAAGATTAAGTAGAAGACAAAAATCACAACTCAACACTGTCATTCAGCACCAAAAAAAAAAATTTGTCACTTCAGTAGGCAAGAAGAGAAATTAATAAAATTTGAATAGGAAAAAAACAAAGGAAATAAAATAATCTCTATTATCAGGTGACATGATGATATCCAAAAAAACAATAAAGACACCACTCCAAAACATCTCAGAACAATCGGCCTACGCTGTGAGGGGCTTATAAGGAGTCACAGATATGAAAAAAATGTCTTCATACTGGAGACATCAGCAATATTAAAATGATTCTCTTACCAAAGTACTATGGAGATTGTATGTCACCCACATCAAAAGTCCATAGCATTCTTCTAGGACATGGAAAAATAGTATTAATATCTAATATGAAAAAATATCCTGATATTTATAACCACACCTACAAAGGAAAGATCACTAGAATAATCCCAAATTTTCTGTCCATGACAATACTGTTTCAAGGTAGGAAAGTTGATGTATTCTACAAAGTACCCTGTATCATTCTTGGGTGACTGTTGGACTAGCTCTGCTCATTCAACAGACAGTGGCCCATTTTAGAAATTTGTCCGACAACTTAAAATATATTTTCCAAAATTAGAACTAGTTCATTTTAATATTTATTAATTGTACTGCTACAAAAATAAGGGCTAAAGGAATAAATTTGAAAAGCTAAAGAAAATAGCTTTGAAGAACTATACTTATGAAAGCTCATTATGACATTTCAAAACTTCAAGAGGCTGGCATATACACAAGTTCTAACATCATCTGGAATAGATATAATCATCTCTTCCTCGAGGGTAGCATACATACTCAGATATACTGCCAAGTTATAGTAGTTTTTGCTTTCTTGAAGAAAAAAAATGTATCTGTGTCAAAAAAATAGCTTTTCCAGTTGCAGTTTTCCTTTCCAAACTCTGTTCATTGTTTTAGAAAACCTTGAATGAAAAAGCATAAAAATATATGTCATAAACAAAAAATAAGTAAAAATTTGTGTTGTGATTCCAGAAACAATAAAATAAACTATATAATAATAATAATAAATAATAATGATAATAAATAAATTCCAAAACCTAAAAAAATATTTTGCATTGTAGTTTTGTATTTATACAGTTGATTTTTAGTTTACATTTATGATCGAAGCTTTATTATGGTTGCTTTTTTTCTTTATTTTTTAACTTTAGGCTTGTGAGGCTGGGAAAGATTGATATAATTGAAGAGCCCATTGGACTTTTGCAAATATTTGCCTATATATTCCTAATAAAGCATGTTAGGCTCTAATATTGCTTTAAATTTCACTCCAGTTTGAAATGCTGCAATTTATGTTAATTATTAGTATATTTCAAATTATTCTAATTCACAGGTGCCAGTTTATAGTCTCAGGAGTATTTGAAATGCCAAATAGAGAAGGAGAATTTAAACAACAACAGCAAATTAAATGTAAAAAGGCTATTGGGTACAATTTCCATTTTCTCTGCCAGAATAAATGCATGTACAATTACATAAAAATCAGCTTTACTTATTATCTTTAACAACACACAATATTTAACTAATTTTGTGGAATGCCAAATATTTTGGAGCTTTCTAAGTAATTAAATGCTGTCTGGGTCTAATTCCTTTGATTAAAAAGCAGAATTTAAAGTGAGAGAAATAAGGCAAAAATGTAACCTTTACCATTAGCTTTTAGTTAATCCTCTTCACCTTAGAAACTAATCACATTCAGTATAAATTAGTATTTCAAGGAATATTTACAAATGTAATAGACACTAGATTATCACTAATGACACCATGTTTTCGCCAGATAAAAATGAGGCAAGGAAAGTTTAGAATAAATTAAACCAGTACTCCTGGCTCTGTGCTCAGTGTGCTTTTGATGCTCATGGGACCATATGCATTGCCAGGTAACAATGCCAGGATCTGTAGACATGTAAGACTGATGTCTAAGATTTTGTACAGTCTCTCTAAGCCCTAAATCAGCTTTATTAGAAAGAGTTCAACATTTTTAAACTGAGATTCAATTATATGCAAAACAAAAATTAAAAATAGTCCCTAGGACTAGAGAACAGTCCAGCAGATTGGGTGTTTGCCTTGCACACAGTCAAATTGAGTTCAATCCTTGGCATTGCATATTGTACCCTGAGCATTGCCAGAAATGATTTTTGAGCAATAGAGCCAGTAGTAAGCCCCAACATAAAAATATGTGGCCAGAAAATAAAATAAAATGTAAGAAACCATAACCATATAGAACTTATAATCTAATTATATGATAATAAAGATTTGCCGTTAAAAAGATAAAAAGTAATAATTGCCATGGGAGATTCTAAATATGGAGTTTCAAAGAAAAGAAAACATACTTTTACATGTTTTGACACTAACAGAAAACTTGTTAAAAATCACCTTGAAATAAAAAGAGCATACAAATTTACTATAATTATATTATGAGAGAGAATAAATAAAATAAAAATAGGAGGGGGCCGGGCGGTGGCGCTGGAGGTAAGCCTTGCCTGCGCTAATCTAGGACAGACCGCAGTTCTATCCCCTGGTTCCCCATATGGTCCCCCTTGCCTGCCAGGAGCGACTTCTGAGCGAATAGCCAGGAGTAACTCCTGAGCGTCACCGGGTGTGGCCCAAAAACCAAAAAAAAAAAAAAAAAAAGGAAAGAAAAACAGTTGCACACAAAGAAACAGGCACATTTGACTGCAAAAATATTCAATGCATGAACCTAAATAACTGTGAGTCAAATTGTGTAAGATTTAGACTTTTCAAATTTTGTTGTGTAAGCAATGATTAGACACATTCAACCAAAAACAGTGATTCAAATTTCAATAATAAATAAGTAGCAATTGTGTAGTTTTACTAGAAAGTGAAGCACAATCTGAAGGGGTCTTGGAATAATTGTGTCCAAATGTATCTACCTACCTTGTAGACATGAGAACAAATGTGCCAGATGCAGTTTTAGCAGCACCATTCTTTAGGATCCTGAGAACCTTGGCAAATATGTGATCTCTGACATGCTGCAGCCAACAGTGGATAAAGTAGATCTGAAAAGTATGTAGAATCATAGCAAGGATATGTGCATTGGTTAAAATGCAGGCATCAAAGATAAGTGTGTGAGATTCCCAACCACTGAAGGGGAGGGGAGAGAGAGGGGGGGGGAGAGAGACAGAGAGAGACAGAGACAGAGAGACAGAGACAGAAAAGAAGTGTGCAGGTGAGCGGAGACATACATAGTTAGGGGTAGGAGGAAAAGAGAGAGTTTTTTTCTTTTTAGGATATAATTCTCTCCTCCCCTTTTTTAAATATATAAATCTTTGTTTAAGCATCATGATTACAAACAAGTTCATAGTTGAATTTCAGTCATAAACAGAATACTTTCTCTTCACCAGTGCAACAGTCCCACCAGCAATGCCACCCTCCTCCCTGACCCCTTCCTTTATTGCAACAGTCAGTCTACTTAACTCATTCTTTAACACTGTCATGCTAGTTGTTAGTGTAGTTTTTTCCCTAACAGCATTCACCACTCTTTGTGGTGAGCTTCAAATTGTGAGCTGGTCCTTCCTGCCCTCCCAGCCCTTAACTCTATTGTCTCTGGGCAATATTACAGTAATGTCTTTAATCTTTCTCAAAACACATAGATGAGTAAGACCTTTCTGCATCTTTCTCTGTCTCTCTGATTTACTTCACTCAGCATAATAGATTCCATGTACAACCATGTATAGGAAAATTTCATGACTTCATCTTTCCTGATGGCTGCATAATATTTCATTGTATATATGTACCAAAGTTTCTTTAGCCATCTGAAGGGCATCTTTGGTTATTTCCAGAGTCTGCCTGTTGTAAAAAGTGCTGCAATGATTATGGGGTGAGGAAGGAATTTTTGTATTGTCATTTTGTGTTCCTAGGGTATATCCCTAGGAGTGGAATAGCTGGATCATATGGGAATTCAATTTCCAGTTGAGGACTTTCCAATTGAGGAATCTCCATATGATCAACTTTGTTCTTTAAGTTGGTAAGCTCTTACTAGATTGTCTCAATGTTTCTTTCCTTGCAGATTTTCACTCTGGAGAAATATGTGTTCTTTCCCAAACACATTATTTCTTGCTTTCTCTCCCCTCAGATCTTTTTAAATATTTCAATCAAAACTATCTTGCTTCACAAAAAAGAGAGTAGGGAAATAGGTATATTTTAAGCATTAAAATAATAAATATAGAGCTTAATGAATTTTAGAAGCAACTAATTACAGCCAATGATCAAACACAATTTTTCAATCAAGACAGTGGTGACAATTGCTATTTGATAAGAAATTACCCTGTCTAATCTTATGAAAAGGGCTCTGAACCTCAGAAACAGAATCAGGCAATCGTGATTTACTGTAATCACCATATAAATAGTAATGTAAAAGTATCTATGGGAGATTAAACTCTAGGCAGTTGCTATCACTGTGACTAGGAATGCTTGAAAACAACTCACTAATTTCTACATAGGAACATACAGAATTGAGCCAAACCATTAAAGTCTGGAATGGAAAGTAAAGGCAAAACTTCTGGTTTGATCCTATTTATGATTTCAAAAATTAAATTCATTTATTTATTAACTTATTTTGAACAAGATGTATTAATAACTGCTATCTGTTCTGATAGGATTCTTCTTCATTTCCACACCTGATTCTTCCTGCTGATAAGTGTCTGTTTTGAGCAAATAGCCTAGATCTAACTAAGATAAATAGGTGTCCGCTGGGCCTGAGAGCAAAAACACCTTTGGGAATTACTGAATAAACTCAATTAGAAAGTATCATTCTCAGGTGCTGTTAGTGACAGGGAATTAAATCCTAAGAAAGTGCAGTTGAAGCATCTGAAATTTGGGTGAGCTATTTAGTTGACACCACTTGCATGGTTTGACCTGCTACTGCAGGTGAAAGGATTTGATTGCACATACATCAAAAATTTCCTTGGAGCTGAATGACCTTGTTAAGCAACTTTGCTCTGTCTTTTATGCAGTGAGTTCTGCTTAACAAAGCACAGATATTTTCCATTAACCTTTGAGGCAACAAATTTATCCATTTCCTTTTCCTGCTTACTCACCTCATTCAAATCCTTTTGGCAAAATATTCCTCATCTCTCATTGACCAACTTATGCATTTCTGTGAACTAAGTTCCAGAGTAAAATTACATCCTATCTATATCACATTTCCAATGTTATTAAAGAGGTTTTATTTGTTTGAGTTTTTTGTTTTTTTTTTTGTTTTTTTTTTTTTTTTTTTTTTTTTTTTTTTTTTTTTTTTTTTTTTTTTTTTTTTTTTTTTTTTTTTTTTTTTGGAGAGAAGGAATTTGGAGTGTGTTATTTGCTATAGCACTAGGATCTAACTCAGGACCTCACAAATCTTTTCAAATTTTACACAGAGTTCCAAAAATTTTTATTTCTTGAAAAAAATAATTGTACAGGATGCAAAGAGAAAAAAAGAAAAATCATCAACCTCCCACAGTCATAGATGAAGACAATTTTCTCAAGACAAATAGACAGTCCAAATATATGTGCTAGATATTTACATTGTCAGACATATATAAAGTATTTTGTGAACAATGGAAAATCACAATTACTTGAACAAGAAGAAAACTCAAACAGATTTTGAGGTCTGTTAGACTGAGCTCATCCTTCACCTCTACTTTTCTTTGTGGTTTTAATACAACAGCTAACTTATCAGATAATCAGCTTAAACTGCCAAATGAAATAGTTATACCTAATAGAATTCATGCATGCCAAATGCCAGTGAAATGCTTTGTTGAAGCTATTCAATAATTTCGAATGACTAAATGTTAGTTATTTGTGAGCTACAATATTTTTGTTTTGTCTTGTTTTGATTTGGGCTTGATTGGTTTTATTTTAGGAAATTACTATAAGGGGAAAGCAAATTTTATCAATAACAATAAGATAATATTAAGTGATATTATTTCTCCTTTCAGTAAATTACCATTTGTAGAAATAAACTAAACACCTTCTATTGACATATCTTAAGTTAACTTTTCTGTGTGTACATAGATAACACAATGTCTTTCTGTACAATTTTATTCTTAAAGCAACAAGGAAGAATTTAGTTTGAAGCAGAATTGCATTATTTCCATGTTAGCAGTTTTTTTAATATATCATATAATTAAATATTCAATATATTTAATATGCTATTAAGGATCTCTAAGGATGGATGAATTTTACTTTACTGCTCTCCACCAACATACACATAATGGTAAAACTTTTTTGTTTTACATTTTTTTCTTTATTTAAACATCTTGATTACATATATGATTGTGATTATGTTTTGGTCATGTAAAGAACACCCCCTTCACCAGTGCAACATTCCCACCACCAATGTCCCAAGTCTCCCTTCCTCCCACCCCACCCCCACCTGTACTCCAGACAGGCTTTCCAATTCCCTCATTCATTCACATGATTATGGTAGTTCTCTGTGTAGTTATTTCTATAACTGCACTCACCACTCTTTGTGGTAAGCTTCATGAAGTGAGCTGGAAGTTCCAGACCTCCTCTCATTGTCTCTGAGGATTGTTGCAAAAATGACTTTTATTTTTCTTAAAACCCATAGATGAGTGAGGAAGGGGTTTTTGTATTGAATTCTTGTGTTCTTAGGGTATATCCCTAGGAGTGGAATAGCTGGGTCGAATGGGAGCTCAATTTCCACAAAAGCCATATGGAAACTATATGGTTTTTACCTTGTCTCAAAATATGTTCTAGACAAAAGCCCACATAGATAGATGCTTGCCTGATTTTGGATGTACTCACAAGCTGGGAAAAAAAAACGGTCTGTCTGTGTGATAGAAATCTATTTCAGGGATGGGGAAAAATTACAGCTCTTAGAGCTAATGTCTAGCATGCACTAGACTAGGTTGGGTCTCTGAGACCATGTAAGTTATCAAACCCATACATCTTGAGGTTTCCTGACAGTTCAAAAAATCCTTTTATTACCTATGCCCAACAATATAAAAGTGAATAACAGAAATAAAATCTACAAGGGTGATGTTCATAAACAAAATTTAGAGCTTTTGTAGCTTACCAACTTAAAAGTCTCCACTGTTTGCATACCAGACCTAATAAGTAACTTTCTCATTCTAGAAGTGGATTTAAGGGAGATTGGAATGTGGCCACAATCAGTGGAGATTACATACAGTAGTAATTCATATAAGAATTTTCAGAAAAATGAAATGAGACCCAGGAAACTCAAACTGTGGAGGAAGGGAACATAAAATGTTTCTGTAATTACTGATGTCATCTTTCACAGACAGTGGGGAACATTGTTCAGAGTAAAATAAAATATTGCCTTATATCTATAAGGAGAGAATTTGGAGAATAAAAATAAAATTTTTTGAAACAGAAAGCTGTGGTAGTTAACAAATCTAAACAAATAAATAACAAAAATGTTTACAATGATCAGAGAGAAAATGCCTAGATTATAGAAAAGAAAACAAGGCAATATTGTAAGAGATTTGAGGCATATATCTTAGGATGTAGTATCAATTGTTCACAGACCTAATTTTCTCAAAAGATTTCCAGAGTTCCTAGATTTTTTCGCAATATTCCATTAATAGAATGATTTTATTCAGTCATAATATGTCAACTCCTACCTTGGCCTGATAGAGAATCACCCATGTTTATCTATAACACAGAAATTCAGGCTAAAGAAAAAACTTATATTTCAGAAAAAATATTTTTATAGCCCTATGTAATATATGCCTTACTATAAATTTAACACAAAATTTTCCACATGCAATACAAATGCTTCTTTTTCTAATCCTTAGAAATTTATCCAATTCTAGAAGATAAAAATAATTTTATACTAAATACTTAAATGTGAATTTTTATTTGCTTATTAAAATAATAGCTAAATACTATTAGATACTTGAAACTGAAGTAATTTTATAAACAACATATTCATGTTTTAAAAATATAGCAGCCAAGACCTTCCTTAATTTTAATCATTGCAAATTACTGTGCATTGTCAGATGAGCTAAATGAATTCAATACAAAAATATTTCTAACAAAAAATAGAATTATAGACAGAGTTCATATATATTAGCATATTATATACACAAATATTATACTCATCAATAATTTAATGTTTTGCAACTAGAATAGAAAACATGAAAATTAAAAGTAGCCATAAATATGAATAAATCCATTATTAAATGCCTATAATTATCAGTGTTGGAAAATGCCCTTTCCATTAATAATACTAGTCTCACACCAACTTTATAAAAATTTGTCTCTAGCTCAGTGGTTGGCCATAAAACAAAAGAATAGGTCTTCTTCACTTAACTACAATTAACTTTAGTAAAGCACATAAAATATATATTTGCATTAAGCATTTTAGAAAGGTAATTTTCTGTGCTAATACTTCTGCACTTTCTGTCCTCTGCTCTTCTACATTGAATCCATATGGGAGTAAATAAAAATAAAGTAATTCATAAATGTAGCAATGTCCCAGGTCCAGGGTGGATGTTGAGTCCAAAAGAGAGAACTAATCAAATAACTATGCCACTGAATGTTTTATCATAGAATGCACAATAAGACATATCAAGTACATCATAGACATGTGCATTATACTATATATGCTATATATAAGGAAGTATTTATCCCCATATATATAATGGGATACTATTTACAAGGCTCTATAGGACCTTTCTGGACCAAAAAATCTACAGTAAATGGGGATAAGTGTTCAGCTTCAGAGTCCCAATTACCTATCATATCATAATCAAATTAACTACTGTTACTTCTTCTCTTAATGTGTGTGAAATAGAGTTACTCTAAAAATATTTTCACTCTTACTTAGCCATTAGTATTTACTTTAATAGTATTTAGTTAGTATTTTAATAATACTTTAGTATTTAGCCTCTGTGACATCTAAGATTTAGGAATCACAGGTTTTACATAAATCAAAGTATTTCAGAAAGCAAACAGAAAATATTCAGAGAGGTACTCCTCTAGGTAGAGTGTGTACCCGAAATTCTCCCCTCCCCATTTATTACCCCAAAACAAGTCTATTTTCTTACCTACACACTGAATAATAACCCTTAAAACTTAATCCTTTATTGATAATAAACTATTGTAATTTCTTGAAATCATAGAAAACAGTAAGAATATATAAATTAATATATTCAACTGACATTTTATAAGGATCCAATGGGCATTACTTTTACAAAAGTAAGGATTCATCTTCTGTTTATTTACTATTGTGTTAATGTACCGTTATATTATTTTAGTGGGTTAAACTCATAGACTTAAGTAAGAGCACACTAACATAATTTTCTTTCTCAATTTTGCACTGAAAAATATGTAATATAGGGTTATTTGTAGATTGATATTTTAAAACTAAATCAATTTCCTCAGGAAAAAATATGGACATTGGACTTGCTTTCTTGGTGAAGATTGAAAATTAGACATTAATTAGGAATATCCTCAATAATCTCCATAATTGAGCTTTTTCTTCATATTTTTGATCATTGCTTCATTTCCTTTCATTTGAGAACTTTAATAAATAGACTTCCTATTCTCTTTTACCACGCAGCAAACCCCACATTTTAGCAGATAGTATATTAACATTCATAGTCTTATTTAGGAATTTTATAGTTAAAGAAAGGACTGACTTCAGCCTTTTCTGTATCTTAGTGGATTTTTTTACTTTGATACAGTTATAATGCTATTATTTCCAATAAAAGTGGATTTCTATTCTCCATAATTTTCTCTAGGGCCATGCCTATGGAGCTGAAAACCCTATAGAGCAAGGAAACACCAAATGGACATTTTGCTCCAAACATTTTATAAGCTTGTTTGATAGTTCATCATAATATGACAATTGCTCCAAAGAAACAGCTCCCAAAACTATAGTAAATACCTTTGAACAATGAGCTTAAATTAAGTAGTCAAAATATTAGCTACAGACTTTATACTTGCTGCACTGTAATTTTTTCTTAATTGAGAATGAGTCATTGAGTTTATAAATTGTTTTGGAATAAAACACCTTGTCAAGAAGTTTGTGAATGTTCTCTATCTCTGTACAAATGAAACACCATCATTTTCTAAAATTATGAAACAGATACCTGCCTAATTAATTGTTGCTATTTAACTTGGTACAAATAACCTTCTGGAGAAAATATGGTGGATCTAGAATCATGTGATCAGGATTGGTTACCAAAATTTTATATTCTAAAGGGAAAAAATAAAAATAAGAAATCTACACCAAGTACTTTACTCATAAGGTAAAATTCCAAAGCCACAGTTACCTTATTTATTTTCTCCCTGATTGTCTTTCTATTGTTAAGTTGGGATATTTAAGTCTGTTATCATTACTATCTTGCTATTTTTTTTGTTTGTTTTTGGGCCATACCCGGTGACGCTCAGGGGTTACTCCTGGCTATGCGCTCAGAAGTCACTCCTGGCTTGGGGGACCATATGGGAAACCTGGGGATCAAACCGCGGTTCATCCTAGGCTAGCGCAGGCAAGGCAGGCACCTTACCTCTAGCACCACCGCCCGGCCCCTATGTTGCTATTTTTAATTTGTTAATATTTGCTTTATATAGTTTCTCTGGATTTAGTTAATAAATAACTACAATTTTCATAGCTTCTTATTGAATTTAGGCCTTTTTCACTATATAAAGGCTTTCTGGGACTCCAATTTCAGCTGCTAAAAAGAGGTAATACCAGCAACTTCCTAAAAGCTTTCCCTAAAGGCAGGTCTAGTGTGATCAAAGAATCACCATATCTGGTCATTAGGGTAAAGGGAATGATAAGAGATTTGATATCTAGGTTGCTACTTCCCACTCAAGATAGCAAATAAAGTCAACATATAACCCTTGAACTCAAAGCTATGCATGCACGAGAATTGAATCCTTATATTTTCTCTAGAGGAAGAGCAGAATAGATCCCTTGAGGTCTCCAATAACCACTGCATATGGCTATGGTACCACCAGTCCCACTTAGTTCAGTCATATCCTGTCACCCCTGGGCACTGAACTGCCTGGTAGATTGATTATCACTGGATTGAACCACACAAGTGAACTTGAAACAAGTAGATTAGCTCCTTTTCTCACACACTCCCAAAATCCTAAAAAAAAAAATAATAATAATTGGTCAAACTAAGAGCTACTTGATATATTAGTGATAAAGCAAAGCAAAAGCTAAAAGAAATCAACTCGTAAATTAAAGTCCATAAGAGAATAAATGGGAAAGAAATCTCTTCAGAAAACTATCTGATTGTCAAAGAAACTAGAACTTTAAGGAGGCAACAGATGTAAAATAACTATTATAGAAAGCAGGGATATAAGTAAAAGAAATTAGCACCTCCAGCACTGCATGCCACCCCTCACTCTACCCCTCACACACAGATGCCCCTGCCACAGATACCGCTAGATATAGATTTTGTGGCCTCTAAACATCCCTGGAAGGCCCATAGTGCTGAGCAGGGGCAATACATTGTCATGCAGAAATGCAGAACTATCAGGTCTTTGCTGCTAAGGCAAGTATTTCCAGGAGTGATCCCTAATATAGAAGACCTAAAAATAACTATTATGAAGAAAATCAATGAACTATATAAAATGCACACCAACACAGAATGAAATCATCAATGTAACATAAAAGAAAATGAAAAAGCAGAGGAAATTCACCACCAAAAATACCAAAGCTATTAAAAACATTCTAGATAGCCTGTATATGAAAAACACAATGAATAAAATTAAAACCTCCATGGGAATAGTGACTCATTCCTGAAAAGGAAATAATTAGAGCAACTGAATGAAGATAACCTTTCACTAGAAAATAAAAGGAAAAAGAAGAAACAAATATGATTTTGAAAAGTAAAGGCACACAGAAAATATGACTCTATTAGAAGAGATAAGATCAGAATAATGGAAATATCAGGAGGTAAAGATGAAGTGAAGGTAACTTAAGTGTATTGCAAAAGAATACTTGAACCAAAGAGATTCTATAGGGGTTATGGTATGTGGCTTGCATAAGATCATTCTCATTTTAATATGTGGCAATAAATGGGGGTCCCTTGCACACTTCCAGGAGTCATCCATTAGTACAGAGGTAGGAGCATACTCTGAACATATCTCTCCTACCCCCAAATAGATACTATTAAAAAACTTCCCAAATATTGGAAAAGAACTAACTGCAGAAATCCAGAAGTATTAAAGAATACTGACATTTTTCAATATTAAAAAAAACAGCAATGCATACCATTGTGAGATTATCAAACAATTTTAAAAATATTAAAGACTGGGGACAGAGCAATAGCACTAGTGGTAAGGTGTCTGCCTTGCCAGCGCTAGCCTAGGACAAATTGCAGTTCGATCCCCCCACGTCCCATATGGTCCCCCAAGGCAGGAGCAATTTCTGAGAGCATAGCTTCACCCTGAACTGCCACATCCTGAGCATCACTGGTGTGGCCCGCCCAAAAAAAATTAAAAAAAAAGCCGAAAATTAAAGAAATAAAAGACCATTCAATCTGCTATCTGATTTATTAAAAAGAAAGCTAATGTTCATGATAGTTTAATAACAATTCAAAAGGATAAAACTTTTAGTCAAGAATATGCTACAAGAAAAATTATCACTTAAAAATGACAGAAAAATAAGGTTCTCATGAATAACACAAGTCAATGTACTTTACTGCCATTGATTTCTCATGGTGGTAAATGGAAGTAGTTTTTCTGCAAGAAAATAAAATCTAAAGACATAAAACCTTCATAAAAAATTACATTCATGTTAGTGCCACACAAACTCACATGCCATGGAGTCAGCTAAAAGGTAAAGGACCTATACAAAGAAAACCACAAACACTGTTTCAAGAAATAAAAGAGATCACAAGAAAATGGAGACACATAACCTGTTCATAGATTGGGAGGATTAACATCATAAAAAGCTTAGTATAGCTTTGCAATTTCTCTAAAACCACTCATGACATTCTTCAATGAAATATATCAAACACTCCTGATATTTATTTGAAACAATAAACACCCACAAATAGCTAAAAAAAAAAAAAAGAAAAAGATGATGGAAGACATCTTCTTCACCAACTTTAAATTGTATTACGAATTAATAGTCATTAAAACAACATGGTATTGGAACAAAGACAGACCCTCAGATTAATGGAATAGACTTGAGTATCAATATAATGTTACCCAGACATACAACCAATTAATCTTTGATAAAGGGGCAAGAAATGCAAAATGGAAAAAGAAAAGCCTCTTCAACAAGTGGTGCTGGGATCACTGACCAGTCATATGTAAAAGTGTAAACTTGGACCTCCATTTAGCATCATGCACAAAGGTCAAATCAAAATGGATTAAAAACCTTGATATCAGACTCAAAATTATAAGCTATATAGAATAACATGTAGTAAAACACTGCATGACATTGAGACTAAAGGCATCTTCAAGGAGGAAATAGCACTGTCAAAAAGTGGAAACAGAGATAAACAGATGAGACTACATTAAGCCGAGAAGCTTCTGCACCTCAATGGAAATAGTGACTAGAATAAAAAGACCACCCTCAGAATGGGAGAAACTATTCGCCCAATACCCAACATATCAGGGGCTAATATCTAAGATATACAAGATACTGACAGAACTTAACAAGAAAAGAACATCTAGCCCATCTAGCCCCATCAAAAATGGGGAGAAGAAATACAGAGACAATAGAGATGAAGTCTGGAAGGTCCAGCCCACGATATGAAGCTTGCCACAAAGAATGGTGAGTTCAGTTGGAGAAATGACTACACTGGCAACTACCATGACATTGGTAGTAAGTGAGAGAAATAGAATTTCTGTCTTGAATGCCGGAAGGGGTTGGGGGAGAATGAAGATGGAGAGCATTGGTGATGGAAATGTTGCACTGGTGAAGGGGGGATGCTCTTTTTATATATATAATTGAAACCAACTACAAACATGTTTGTTAACATAGTTCTTAAACAAAACAAGGCATTAACCCTTCAACATTGTAACAAATAATGCAGAATTAGAAACATAAGCATGGCCCCTTTCTGCCTCTTCTCTGATGAGCTGGCCGCCAAACATCTAAGACTGCAAACGCTCCAGGACCCACCTCGGTAAAATGTCCCCACCCAACGAACGTGGGGCCAATCCTGCCTGGTGATTGGAGCCCAGAGACTTTTAAAGACGCCAGACATGCGGATTTTTCCTTTCTGCCTCTTCTCTGCTGAGCTGGCCGCCAAACATCTAAGACTGCAAAAGCTCCGCAGCCACATTCACCTTGTAACCCTTGAATTCCATTTCAGCACATGGTAAGAAGCAACCTAAAGCTTTACCAATAGAGTAATTTTGCGGTAATCCCCCATATTTACAGAAATCAAAATGGTCCTCTTATGCCCCAGGCCTCCCCTCTCCCTCAGCACTCGGGGGGGTGGTGCATCGGGAGGAGGGCAGGCAGACATTTGGCTTCCAGTTTCCTCTTTGATTCTGGAGATCAGCTTTTGCCAAGTATAGGGTTTGGGGAGGCCCCATACCGGAGCCTTTCCCCCTAGTCTGGGGAGTGCTGGGAGGCTTGGCAGGCCCCCAGTCGTCCTTGTTTTGTTCCCCTGACTCCAGGCTTTCCTGGGTGCCAGCTCAGATGGCCAGAAGTGGGTCAGGTGGACTCTTAGTGGGCCTTAGGCTTCCCTCTCCTTCCACACTCTAGGGGGGAGATGCATTGGGAGGAGGGCAGGCAAACATCTGGCTTCCAGTTTCTTCTTGGATTCAGGAGACCAACTCTTGCCAGGTATGGGGTTTTGGGTGGCCCCATACCGCAGACCTTCTTCCTGGTCTGGGGAGTGCTGGGAGGCTTGGCAGGCCACCAGTCATCCTTTTTTTTTTCCCCTGACTCCAGGCCATTCCTGAGTGCCGGTCTAGGTGGACTATATAGGGGTCATCAGGCTTTCCACCTACCTCTCAAGTGATGAATACAGTTACAGAAATAACACTGAAAACTATCCCTGCAATGTGAATAAATGAGGGAACAAGAAAGCCTGTCTCGAGTACAGGTGTGGGTGGGGTGGGGAGGAGGGAGATCTGGGAAATTGGTGGTGGGAATTCTGCACTGGTGAAGGGGGGTGTTCTTTACATGACTGTACCATACAACTACAATTATATTTGTAATCATGGTGTTTAAATAAAGATAAAAAAGAAACATAAGCATGAGTAAAAAAGCAAAACATCAAGAGGGAGAAAAATGGGCTATATTCCACTTAGCTTAAAGATGATTAATTAATATCAGCATATATGAAAAATGTTCAATGTAGGAAGACTGATATAATTCTCATGGAAATGATAAAACAAAAATCTGGAGGAAAGACACAGAAGAACACATATTTAATCACAAGAATCACCAGGGAAACACATTCACATCAGATGCACATAGAAACAATTGGGAAAATAAAAAAGGGAAGTATAAAAATAGCCAAAGGGGAGAAAAAAGAATAGAGTGGCAGTAAACCGCATATACCAGTCATTGCTTTTACAAAAAAAAAAAAAGTATAAACTCTGCTATTAAAGCACAAAGAGACTGACTGGATAGCAAAAAGCAGAATTCAACTATATTATGCACATTAAGAATCTCATATCAGTTTAAATAACAAACAGAATCAGTGTGAATGCTGAAGAAAAGTGTGTCATTCTAATGATGCAGAGAAAAAGGCCAGTTCTGTTGTTATTTCCCATATATGGAAAATTAATTATCAACTAAATATGGAAAAAATGCAAGAAAAATATGTAGTAATCTAGGGACCAGTTCATCAAGACAGTTAAAATGTTCAAGAACAAAAATGAAATGCTCATGTCCATGCAACACATGAGCATCTAAATATAGAAAACAATTATTACAGACCTCGGGGGTCTGTAATCAAGAACACAATGACATTAAGAATCTCAAAATTGGGGCCCGGGAGATAGCATGGAGGTAAGGCATTTGCC
>PVKC010023299.1:0-17332 GCA_004027635.1 Crocidura indochinensis
GGGGTGGAAGGGTTGAGGGGGTACCCTAAGGTGCCAGGGTGTGTGTGTGTGTGTGTGGGGCAGACCTGGGTTGGGTCTGGGGGGTTGCAATGGGGAGCACACCCCCCTGGAACGTCGCGCCCCGCTTGGGCCCCGGGGAGGCTGCGCGTGTTTCTCTGTCTATGTGTGTGTGTGTCTATGTGTGTCTGCTGGTGTGTGCGCGCGTGTATCGGGGGGGATAGAGAAGGGGGGAGAAATGCAGCTTTCAGAAAGTAACTTTTGTTTCCAGGCGGGTGCATTCCTTCTTGCACGGCCATTTGTGTGGGCACATGGCTAATGGCGCCCTCTGATTATTAATGCGTTAATTAATATAATATCGGGGGGTGAGGGACTGCGGATCGCCGGGGCTCTCTCTCGGAACGAACGGGCCCCGCACGTGTTTTCGGCGGCGGGGTGGCAGGCAGCCCATGACAAGCTGAAATCTGGGACTCAGCGTTTCTGCAAGCCGGCAGGGCCGCCTGCTTGGAGTTAGTTGCAAGGCGCCCCGGGGGGCCAGCCAAAGGGGAAGGGGGCCGCGATCTGTGTCCACCGCTCCATCCAGCCCCAATCCGCATGCAAAAACCCCCGGAGGTGCTAGGAAGCCCGAGGCGGGGAGTAAGGGGGGGGATCCCCTGCACCACCCGCAAGGCCCCGCGCTCCCCGGAGCCTGCACCGGGGCTGCAACCCCCGAACTCTTACTTTTGTTTGTTTTGTTTATTGTTTGCCCCCCCGCGGGGGTCCGTCCGGCCGTTGGAGGAACGCGCGCGTGGGTCCCGGGTCTCGAACCCGGCCGGCGCCCCTCGGATTCGGGGGCGAGCCGGCCCAGGGCTCGGCGGAGCGGGGCTGCGTGGACGGACGCGCGCCGGCCGGGTGGAGCCTGCGTCCTAAGCGCCTCGCTCTCTTTCTCGCTCGCTCGCTCAGCCGCTGGCGTGAAAGTTTTGGGGGTCCCGACGAGCCCACACGCTGCGGCGACAAGCCGGGGAGCGCAGGGCGGAGATGGTCACCGGCCGCGGCCCGGACGCGGCTCCCCCACCCCGCTGCCGCCGCCTCCACCGCGCAGGACGGGGGGCAACTTTTCTTCCCCCCCTCCAAGCTCCTCCAAGCAGAGTGGGGGTTCCACACCCCGGAGGCGCCCCTCTAATTCATGCACCCCCTTTTTAGCCCTCTCCGGTTTGCAGCACCCACCCTGGGCCCAAGAGTATCTCTTTGCACGCTGCCCCCCGCCCCTTCAGTCTGGACCTTTTGGGAATCTTTTATTTATTTATTTATTTTTGGACTAAAAGGCTTCATGAAGTCAAAGATATTTTGCACTTTTAAAAAAATTTCTTTTTTTTTTAAGTGTGAGTTTTTTTTTTTATCCTGTTTCGGTACATTGTGATCTGGTCATTTATCACCCCCCTTGAAGTTGAATGCTTCGTTGTAAAAATATTTATTCTCCACTCCCTTGAAAAACCTGCTACTAACTCTTGCTTTCACCAATAAAGCAGGAGATAACGGTTTAACCGGAATACTTTCTGGAGGTCTCAAAAAGTATCAACAGTTTTCTCTCCCCTACCCCCCTCCGGATTCTGAACCTATTTCGCACATGACATCTCTTCTTTAGTGCCCTAGCTAACCAGACTAACACCGTCTCTTGGATCTTACAAGACTCCTAAATGCATCTTTTATGTGGAAATGGTCTGTTTTGGGATTTAGGCCTAGCACTAATAATGGCTAGCAGTTGCTTTGAGTTATTGTGAAAGTTTTTTTTTCTTTTAATTTTTTTTTTTTTAATTTCCCTTTCACAAACTTCCAAAGTTCTTCTTTTACTAACTTTGTGGAAGTCTGGAGTGAAACTTTTTTTCCCAACCACTTCTGGCAGGGTTCACAATTGCATATGGATAAGATGCAAAGTGTAAGATCATTTGAATGAGTTAGGACTACAGTGAAAATGCTGAGATTCGAAGGTTGGAGTGGTAGCTGGCCAAAGTTTGCCACACAGAGAACTCACAGATAATACCAGTGTGCAAAAGGAGTGGGAAAGAAAACTTGTAGATCATAAAATACGCTTTTATTTATTTCAGGAGGGTGGTCAGTAGGAGGGTACCTATGTCTCACTCTGTGTAGGCCGGCCGAAGACATCTTTCAGCTATTTAAAAAAGTTAGATTGTTTTAGATCATGAACTATGAGCACATTGAAAAAGTTGTTTTAAATTAAAACAACAACAACAACAACAACTTAACTTGGCAGCCTGATCGATACTTTCTCTAGGCCTGTTTCTAGAAACAGCGCGAAGAAAAATGCTTATTCCTTTAGTGCAACTGTTTGCGAAGAAAAGGACCGTATATGCTATGAATTCTTCTCCTTAAAAATTTATTTATTTATAACTTATTTCACTTACTGGAATATGTATAAAGTTTGAGTCTTTTTTTATACAAATAAATACTGGTGATTTATTGGTCCTTAAAACAGAAGTTCAGTAAGCATAGTGATTAAAGTATTCTAAATGAAAAGATAGACTTCACCTATGTGTATGCAGTTAAAAAAATAAAACTTGACCAGGAAAGTGTAAATTATCACCTTTTAATCTACATAGGCATATCATAACTTCACCCTCTGCTCACCTGGCCATAGAAAGACAACACAGTAGAAATTTGTTGGTGAACCTTATAAAGAGGTCGTTCCAGAAAAAAAAAATCAGCATTTGCTGGTCCTTAAACTTGGCTTACTTGGATCACCCGTTAAGATACTGATTCCAAGTCATGGTGCTTTGGAAACAGGTTTGTTTTTATTGGTGGCCTGCAACTTTCTCATCGAGACCATCCGTAAAATATTCTTTGTTTTCTCTCGAATATTCTGAAATACCACATAGCTTATGGCAATATGTGCCGCCACATGATTTAGAAGGACCTACATTTATTTTTTTTTTTTCTCAAACTAATGTTTGCTATGCCCGGCTACTTCCTACAAACTTGACAATAGTGTTCAGTTTGGATATTCTGAACTCTTTCTAAACCTGACACGAGAAAGATAGCTAAAACTTTAATGGTGTGTGTGAGTCAAGTTAGACAAAATATCGTGCATTCCTATTTTTGAAAGCTGCAGCGAGTCATAAGTCAATACTTTTGATGCAAGATTGGGGACTGAGATGATTTGTAATGACTAGTTGACACAGTTGGCCTCCTTTAAGGATTTTTATGATGAGATATTTGGGCATTTGGTTGGCAGGTCCACAAAATCTTTTGAACAGGAATGAACGCAGTTCGCAGTTTTCTGAGAAGCCTATTGGGGCCATCTCGGAACACTTATCTGCCATATTAGAATGTGTGTTTAAAATGCTGATTAACATTAAGGCAGCTTTGTAATATGGTAATATTGTAACATGCTTCAGAGTGCTTTGGAACTAACTTGCACTTTGCATTCGGAAAATGGGCCTGAGACTTGAAAAGCAAACCCATCTTTTGGGGACTGGAGTGAAGGTAGACTACAGAGGTCCTGAGCCTTGCTCCCTTGCAAGTCCTGTGCAAAAAAATCAGTTGATATAAAGGACTACTTCCAATCCCCTGATTTAGGTATTTTAGAACATTTTAAGGATGAGCTCAGAATTGAGTAATATTTCTGTGCTTTGTGGATTGGCGTGGACTTTATTAAATAATTCTGTCTTTAAAAAAAATGCCTGCCCCCATCAGGCCCTTTCCCTATTCCTCTCTTCTAAAGTATGGTCAAAAGTAAGATTTTTGAGCACCAGAAATGTTACTAGTTTGTGGTAAATAATATTAATTTTTTTGTGTGTTTTTCACTGTTTTTTTCTGCATTGAAAGAGTGCACACATGTTATAAGAGCTGACGTCTTTTTTGGATTCTTTCATGGAGAAAAGACAGTTTTCGAAGCTAACCTTGGAATATACAGCCTGAAATTTGTTCGGAGAGGAAAGTGTCAATTATTAAAATGATTTATTATATATTATATTACTATGTGCATACTTTAAAAAATCCAGACATCCATGTGCTACTTAGATAATGATTATAATATATAATATTTTAACTGACCTGACTGCTAAAATATTTTAAACAATTTTAATCACTCATTTTACATAGGGCATTTAAAATTTAATGATTGCTTAAGCAGTAATAATGT
This sequence comes from Crocidura indochinensis, assembly GCA_004027635.1. Taxonomy (NCBI): domain Eukaryota; kingdom Metazoa; phylum Chordata; class Mammalia; order Eulipotyphla; family Soricidae; genus Crocidura; species Crocidura indochinensis. The sequence continues at coordinate 4,136 of PVKC010023299.1, forward strand.
TTGGGGCATTATAGTGCCTCTCAACAATATATTTAGATTGATATTACAAACTTAAAGAGTGCATTTTAATAATTTGATTATTGTGCACCGCTTGAAAAAGATCTTGAAATATCTCTTTGGTTTTATCGTCCTTATTTATTTGAAAGTAAATAATTTATCTTGGGGGTTTGTGGAGCAGTCAGAAGTTATGTAAGATTAGTGTGGATTAGTTAATCAAAAGTTAGATGCACTCAGCTTTGAAGAAGTTACTGTTTAATTTTTTCTTTAATTTTATATTTATGATTTCTTTTAAAAAGCCAGGTGAAAGAATAAGATTCTTCCAGTAAAACTGAGAAGCATTCAAATGTTTTCAATTCAATTTTATTTTTAGGTTCCTTGAATTTTAAGAGGTGTCCGTGATATTTTTCCTGGATTGTCTTAATCATGGCATGACAAAAAGCCTAAAATACTCTTTTCAAAAAATTTAATAATAACCTTTTTTTAAGAGATGACTATTATTGAAGGTATTTTACCATATTATAATTACATTAATTGTATTTGGTTGCAGCACTCATCACACATATTTATCCTCTGATCTAGATAAGTTTTTTTATTTTTTAACTTCTTTTTTGTATCATGGCCATACTATTAGCAGTAATATCTTCTGTCTCAATTAAAATTCTTTTTGTAATCTGTTAACTTTCTTTGGTATGTTTGGCCTATTAAACAACTCATGGTTTCTGATTAAAGATTCAGTTGAAGCTAATATTTCAGAGAAGGCTCCAGGCATTACCAAAACGATGCAGGGACAGCAACGCACAGGCTGTCCCAACATTGGGAATGCCTTTGTTGTCACTGATTGTGGAGATGAGTTTTGCTCCTAGACGTCCATAAACATTGACTGGCATCTAAATGTTTAGAATTTGCCAATCTGGCGGTGAAACCCTGGCTGTACTACAAGTAGTGAGGTCAAGGCTGGAGCAAAATTAGATCTGCCTTCCTTGAAATAGGGTGCAGATGACCTATTATTATAAGCATTTTGATAAATTTCACTTACTAGAGAATGAAGGTGGACTCTGGGCCTGCCAACATGACCTGGTGCCCAGTGGTGACCATATCTCAACATGTTTTGTTTTTTAATTTTAATTTTTGTAATCATTTGCTATTTTTGTCATGGACTTTGTGAGAATCGGTATTGACAGCTTTCTTTTTGCTATCCCTTAACCTCAAAATTCCTGACCATTGGGATTCTTTTATGATGTAGGTCTTGGAATGTTTGGACTACATTTCAACTGAAATCAAGGTGTGTGTGTGTGTGTGTGTGTGTGCGCGCGCGCGTGTGTGTGTTGACCAGCTCATGACAACTTGCTTCCTAGATGGTATCAGTCAACTAGATGTGTCTGATGATCAGCTCAAGACAACTTGTATGTGTGTGAATGTGTTGGTGAGTATGTGTGACTAGCTCAAGTCTATGTGTGTATCATCTCAATACAACATGTGTGCATGTGTGTTGACCAACTCAAAACAACTTGCATGTGTGTGCGCGTGGCGACCAGATCGTGACACTTGCCTCCTTGGTGGTAATGGTCAAGTCAGAGTCTGTTTTTCCTTCCTCCCCACAGGATGAGTTTCATCCTTTCATCGAAGCACTTCTGCCCCATGTCCGAGCCTTCGCCTACACATGGTTCAACCTGCAGGCCCGAAAGCGAAAATACTTCAAAAAGCATGAAAAACGCATGTCAAAAGAAGAAGAGAGAGCAGTGAAGGACGAGTTGCTCAGCGAGAAGCCAGAGGTCAAGCAAAAGTGGGCATCTCGCCTCCTGGCCAAGCTACGCAAAGACATCCGGCCCGAGTACCGGGAGGATTTTGTACTGACAGTGACAGGGAAGAAGCCGCCATGTTGCGTTCTCTCCAACCCGGACCAGAAGGGCAAGATGCGCAGAATTGACTGCCTCCGCCAGGCAGACAAAGTCTGGAGGTTGGACCTTGTAATGGTGATTTTATTTAAAGGTATTCCGCTGGAAAGTACTGATGGCGAGCGCCTGGTAAAGTCCCCACAGTGCTCCAATCCTGGGCTCTGTGTCCAGCCCCACCACATAGGGGTTTCTGTTAAGGAACTCGATTTATATTTGGCATACTTTGTGCATGCAGCAGGTAAGTGCCATGGTGAGCAACCCTCTCTGCTTTCTTACGTGTTTGTTTGTGTGTCTTTTCTGGTGATCTCTGTATATGCTGACCATCCCTGATTGCCTCCCCAGTAGTAGTAGAGTGGGCTTCGAGTCCTCCCAGACAGTGTGTATTTTGCAAGGTAGATCCAGCTCAGCGTTCTGGGGGTTTGAAAGGGTCTCTTTGTATTTGGGTGGAAAACTATTGCTTGGCAAGAATAATCTTTGCAATTCAGTTTTTTTTTTTTTTTTGGTAAGTAGTGTTTTTTTTTTTTTTTCAGAATTGTTGGTATGCTATATGATAGTTTGAAAGCACTTTCTTTTATTTTTTGAATGAAGATGAGTGAGAAAAGTCTCGTCAAGACTCGTCAGAGTATTTTTAACTGACAAGTGATCTCGCATTTACATTGGTAATGAGGTCATAGTTTTAGTTGCCTGGTTTCTGATTTTTTTTTAATTTATCTTTATAGCTATTGAATTGTGTTCAGCCTACCCCCAACCCCATAAATGAGAAGAGGTTGGAGGCATTATTACCATCAAATTGTTGATCATTGTATGAAGGAAAATAATCATATTGATCTCAATGTTGGAGCTTGGCATTTAGAAATGCTTAAAGTTGTCTAAAATAGTTGAGCTAGCTGGGGGCGGGGGACAAGTGGACCAACTCTAAGTAGTTTTAAGTTAGTTTTAATAAAACTAACCAACCTGTTGAGTGCATGAGTACATGGAAAAAGTCTTCACTGATTCCGTGAGTTGCTTTGATTCATAATAAATTGATGGTTTCAAGACTGTTTCGAAGGCATGTTTGACCTGTGCATATCATAGCATTGAGAGCAGCATTTAGAGCACTGGATAAAATAGTACATTTTTTTTTTTACTTTGTTCCTTCTCTCTTGTTTCAGACAAAAGGCGCATTGTGTGTGTGAAAGCTCAGGGCTTGTGTAACTTGTTAACTTTTTATATGTACATATCGGTCTCGCGAGATTACCGTCATGGCAGTTATTTGAGCCAGACGGACAAAAGGAGGTAGTGGAATACAACAAGGAGGTGGCTTCAGAGGCCTGTCTATTTAGGCCTTTTCTCACCAAGCAAGAGAAGATATTCCTTGGAAATTCAGATGGGCTACAAAATAGTTCTTAATTCTAGAAGTGTGGACTTCATTTCTTCAAAAGAAGTCAGCTGATAGACCCAGTCCTCTGTTCTTTTCCTCAAAAATGTTTTAGAAAGAGAACTTTTGTCATCCATCTGTCCCAACATAAGAAACTGGAGAAATTAACTTTGCAAGCATGTCCCTTCGTCATTTGCATTCTGTTGGCAGAGGATAGAGGAGTATTTTAGAGGATGTGATCTGTAAGTGTTTCAAATATTTGGGGTTTTAAAACTGTATACTTAATTATAATAGTGCCTGTTGCTTTAGCCCAGTTATGGGTAGGGAAAGTGCAAAGGCAGCGCCTCTCAAATGACACTTGACTGGGTCAGGTAGCCCTTTCTTAACTACCTTTTAACTTCACAGTGGTTATGGTATCTATTGCAAAAACTCAGTTAAGCAGAAGAACATATATTTATACCTCTTAGTGGAGTTTGGTAGGGAAAGGGAAGGAACAAATATGAAAATGAACACTTTCAAAGAACACTATTGAAAATCGTGTTGGCTGGTTTGGGGGATATTTGGGAAAATAAATCATTTGAACACGATCACAGCTACTCTCAGTGGCTAGCCTAGAAAATTGAAAGCACCAACAGGTGAAACTCCTTCTGTTGGGGCTTCTTGACAAGGAACCTTCAAAGTCAAAATCCTGGCTATGTGTTTTGGGTTGGTTTTCGGGGCACACTCACTCTCCCCTTTGAGCCAAAGGGAGGTGGCAGAAGGCAGAAGTATAGCCTTGAGCCTGCCTTCTCCGTTGCTGTGGATGGTGCGTTACTATGCCGCTGTGGCTTGAAACCTTGGAGCCAACCCAGTTGCTGGTGGTTTCGGGTACCTCCAGGACGATGCTGGTGAAATGACATATAGAAGGTTGTGTGGAAGACTGAGCATCCTTATTGCTTATGAAAGATTCATTGATAGTAACATGGATCCGACTACCTTTTGGTTTGGTTTTCCTGCTGTCTCCCCAGACTCCCTTGTGAGGCCTGAAAGCTGGCCAAGTGCAAGGCCACCGGCATTTTTTTTTTTTTTATTTCTTTCCTGGAGCTGATTCTGTTGAGTGCCCTGCAGCTGACTGTAGGGAAAAATGGACAGAGGCGATTGTTGGAAGCAATTTCAAATCCGATTTTGGGGGGACCCTGGAACCTGCTATTTGTAGGAAGGGGAGCCGCCAATACAAATGATAGGTAGATTGGTCAGACTTACATGCAACTGATTTGACAAGCATCTGTTATAATAGTGAAGATTTGTAAACACTAAACAATGTTTTTACCTCCTCAAAAAAGTTTTGAGAACTTGCCAGTATTGGCAGGAGGCAGAGACTCTGAAACGTGCTTAAGAAATATGCCAAAAACCATTTGTGGCCTTTCCACCTACGTATATATTCTCCTTCAAACTCCCCTCCCAGCACCACTATCCCCGATTATCTTTTAAAATTTTATTATTTTTTCTAAAACCCTTTCCCTCTCATAGATGGATTAAAAAATGAGATCTTTGTTTCTTAAAATAATAAGATTAAAAAAAACTGTACAGTATTAATGTTTCATGCCTCGGCCCCTTCTTTAGAAGTTGGATTCTTAGCATTCACATGCCAATACTGGCAGCTAATGTTGAATCAGTCATGTTTTAAAAGCAGAGGTGAAGATTTATTTTAATACTTATTGAGACACTGTACTCTGATGCATAAATTGCATTTGGGCCCCTCCTTCCCACATCTAGTGGCATTATCACTGTGAATTTTTGTGGCTGAGCCACAGGAGCAAGTGGAATGAAACCAGTATGATTCTATAAGCCGGACAATTTCATCTTGTTAAAAGTACAAAAGAGGAAAACCATTTTTATGCCCTTCATTGGGTCTCTATTCTAGCTATTCTTCCTGTGTATCATATGACAACTTTAGAGATATTATAGTATTGTGGCAAATGTATTTTTTGGGGGGAGAGTTGGGGGGCCTGGACATGTAACAGTAAAGCTAATTTATGACCAGTCTTTAACAGATGATCTGTATCAGAATCTACAATATTCCCGGCACGTGGCAAGGTCACAATTTAAGTTGTTAAGGTCATAACCTTAGCCACCAGGCATTTGACCTTTTAGATAAAGTTAACCTTTGTTCATTAGTAGGCACTCAACCGAGAACTTTCTGGAGTTTTTTTTTCCTTCTTTCTTTCATTCTTTTTTTTAAAACTGCTGCTGTATAAGTTCTGATGATGTAATCAGATTTTAGAGAGATTCTGAGCTGAATTATTACAATTTGTAAGACTTTAAGGATTCCCCTTTTGGACAGAGAGATGTAAATGAGTGTATCTGGGCCACAGAGTGAAAGTGTCACGATTTATTTTTGATAGTTATTACCTGCTTTTCCTGGCTTAGGGGGTGGTTGGAGGTAGAATAAACCCTATAAAGGAGCTGTGGGGAGATATTAAAAAAAACACAAACAAATGGAATTATGTTGAATTCAGCAAGGGAAAGTTCCCTTTGAAAGGGAAATAAATTACCAAAATTGGCCAGGCCATTGTACTTCATTGTCAATTAGTCAGTGGCAACCAGCAAAATGAGAATCTGTGGTGGCACAAATACTTGTTGGTTTGAAGGGTGAAAACACACATTGGGATTTCACAGTGGATTTGCACAATGAGATTTCGGGACAGTGGTTACTCAAAGCATCCTTGCTTCCCCCTGCTACTATCTCTGTTCAGTTTTGCTGGGAGCGATCAGAGAGCAAAAGTTTTTACTGCTCCCTGAAAGAGCTGTTGATCTGGCCAAGAAAGCAAGTCACAAACTTGTCCTGGCACCCCAAACAGGCAGAATTACTGATGACCTCATTACCTGTGCCATATTGTAGACTTTGTTTCACTTGCCACGAATGCACGTGGAAAATTATTGATGATACCGCCACTGATAGGCCACCTCTTCTCCCATTTCACCCAAGACAGAGAGGAATACTCCCATTCAGGTGCACTTTGGTTGTATTTTGGCTCGGAGATTGCCATTCCTTCATAGAGTAATAGAGAAAGCCGTGATCGCAGATCGACCAGATGGTCATGTTGACAGATTGAGAATTCACTTCCTACTGCTTCAGAGCAGGTGTAAGATTAGGAGTGTCTGCGTAGGAGCGTGGTGCATGTGTGTGTATGTGAGTGTATGTGTGTGTTTTACGTGCATGTATGTGCACATCCAGGCTGTACACAGTGCTGTTTTGGAGTACTGGGAGTGCATCCGCCTTTTAAAACAACTAGTTGTTTCAAAGACTGGTGTCGCTCTCTGCTTCAGGCTGTTAGTTGCTGGGAGAAACAGTATTTTAAAAGGGCAAAATAAAATAAAATAAAATAAAGGTTCTCTAGTTATAGTTTTGAATTTTATGTCAAATGAATGAAGATTTCTCTTTCTTTTTAGGGACTGGTAGTCAGCATGTTTGTTAGTTAGCATGTTAGTTGCAGAGTTTCACGTCTCTATGAAGTAGACTGAGTGTTGTTAGCTGTCATATGAGGGTATATGTGTTTGTGTATTTGTACACATACAAATCAGGACAGTACAAATCATACAGGCCAGAGTTTTGCATCTCTATGAAATAGGTCGAGTGTTGTTAGCTGTTGTATGAGGGACTATGAGGGTACACATACAAATCAGGACAGTACAAATCATACAAACCAGGACAGTGCATTCTGGGATAAAACTTTTTCCCCATCAAAATAAACTCTCCTGTAAAAAGTTTAACTAATTCCCGTCATTGATCATAATAAAGTGTTTTAAAAAAACAACAACTCCTACAGTGATATTTAAATTTGAGAAATATCACCCTCTCCAATTCTGATTTTAAACTTGGGATAGATTTTTGTAACTGGTTGAGCTAATGTCAATTATTGGCAAATGCAGTTTAAAACACTTATCCTTTTCCTTCAAAGGAGTTAACAAACCCTCATTCCCCCTCCCCACCAAAAAAGAAAAGGAGTTAACACATTTAATCCACAAATCTTGTGATACATATGGCTTTTCTGTGCTGGAGCAGTTTCCTGTGTAACATGAGGATAGTAACAATCTCTTTTGTCTAGAATGTAGTAACGATATCCTTTATCTAGAATGTGGTGAAAAAAAAAGATGAAACTTTCAAAGGCTGAGAGTGGAGAGGTAGAGAGAGAGAGGGAGACAGAGAGAGAGGGAGACAGAGAGAGAGAAAGAGAGAGAGAGAAAGAGAGAGAGAGAAAGAGAGAGAGAAAGAGAGAGAGAGAGAGAGTTGTTCTCTCTGAGGTTTACTCATTTAGGGCTAAGAGGTTGGCTGGTTGGTAAGAAATTTCCCAATGCTGCTGCTGGCTTGGATTTGCCTTGTCTTCTTTCCCACCCAGTGATGAATAGCATTAATTTAAACCTATTTAGGGCTAGTGTGGGAGAAACCACAGCCTTTGTTGTGGTCATTGCTGTACACAGTAGGACTGGGTGTTTCACTTGCTGGAGGCCTCCAGTTGCTTCTCGAGGACTCAGCACAGTCTGTCAGCTTTGTAAAACTTCCACAGAGGCCACAGTTCTAATTGCTCACAAATGTTAATATAGATTATTGAGAACTATATTAAGGATCAGAACAGGAGCAGAACAGAAAAGACAGATTGGATGCAGTCTCTGTGCTGACTACTTAGTTTATTACCATTTGAGCAGGGTTTTCCCCCCATAGTTAGTCAGAGGTTAGATTTTTGCTTTTTTAAATATGTCATCAGTTGGGTTTTGGTGGTGGGAAGGTGGTACTGGTGAAGGAGGGTGTTCATTTTTTTTTTTAAATAATTGAAACCCAACGACAAACATGTTTGTAATCACGGTGCTTAAATAAAGATATTATTTAAAAAATAAAAATAAATACGTCATCAGTTGGCAAATACTTGGGAGGTGAGGGGAAAATAGAAGAGATGAAGGAATGAATGAACTGGCAATGCTTTGTCCAAAGAAACATAAAACCCTGAATTTCATCACGGATGAGGATGCTCTGAAAAGTATTTGGGTTTTAAGTAACGATTGTAAAAGGATCCTGAGCAGTAAGCTATTAAGTGCAGGATTTTATAATCCATCTGCCCATTCCTTTTTTTTTTTTCTTTCATGGCCTGTTTTAAACTAGAGGCTTTTGGAGTTCCCCCTTTATATTTTTAGAAAAGAAAGTTCGCTAAGGTCCATTTTAGCACTTAGGTTCCTCTTAGGAACACTTTGGCAAGCTTAAACTTGGAACAGGGACCGCTGAGATGTGTATTATCATTATTATCATTTTGCTTTTTTAGTCCTAATTACAGTCTTGTCATCCTACTGCTGTCTCCCACTAAGGCTTAAATTATTGATCCAAACTTGACTGTCTCTGAATTTTACTAGAATTATTTGGTTGATGCTAACACAAACATGAGAATCCCCCCCCCCCCAATGCTAGAAAATAATGTTTCTTGTTTGCTTACGATTATTTCACAGTGGAAGTCACAATTCTGGTTTGCATAATCAGAATGCAGAGAAAACAGTTTGCATTTAGTATTTTTGGTGAGTTTGGGTCTCTAGCACCTCATATACAGCTCATGCAAACCCAGAAATGACTTGGACGATCATCAATGAAGTGGTGTAACTTTAATGTGTCTTGAGAACTTGAAACAGTTTCTTTCCCGGTCTGGAGCATACTTTACTCCTGGTGCATATTTTGAACCTGGATCAGCTGAGAGGAGAAAATAGGAATGGAAGGAAAAGTAAGGACCACAGCATGTAACTTTACTGGGTGTCTATTTTGCAGCAGCTGCTACTTTGAGTTCTGTCACACACTGTAGCTTTCACTTTTCTTAGTTTTTTTTTTTAACCTTCATAGCAATGTTGTGAATAAGTAATGCAATTTGATTTGAACATATGCAAAGAAAGTCTCAGAGTGACCAACCCCTTGCTTACACAGAGCAATATTAAAGAGTCAGGTTTTGGGTTCCAAATCAGGGGCTTTTCTTTCTTCTTCTTCTTCTTTTTTTTAAACAAATAGAAATTCAGATCTGTTCTAGATCCCTCTTTACATCCTGTCATTTTGGGTTGGATGTCATTTATTATTATTATTATTATTATTATTATTATTATTATTTTGTTTGGGGTTACACCTGGTGGGGCTTATGGGCTACTCCTAGCTCTGCACTCAGAAATTGCTCCTGGCAGGCTTGGGGGTTGGGGGCACCATATGGGATGCTGGGATTCAAACACTGTCAGCCCTGGATTGGCTGCATGCAAGGGAAATGCCTTATGCCTATGCTATCTCTGTGGCCCCAGGGTTGGATGTCATTTAAATGATATCACATACTTAACTTGAATCAAAAGGAAAGCAAAACGTCAAAAATCCAAATCCTGGGGGCCGGGCGGTGGCGCTGAAGGTAAGGTGCCTGCCTTGCCTTGTGCTAACCTAGGATGGACCTCGGTTCGATCCCCTGGTTCCCCATATGGTCCCCCGTGCCTGCCAGGAGCGACTTCTGAGCGAATAGCTAGGAGTAACCCCTGAGCGTCACCGGTTGTGGCCCAAAAACCAAAAAAAAAAAAAAATCCAAATCCTTCCCATGGAGCTACTGGAGCTCAGATTTTCGACATAGTCGCTTAGGAGGGAGAACGAACTTTGCTTTTTAGTGTTGGGGTCAAAAATTTGGATTGACTTGCTTTTTCTTGTTGATAGAACGAAGCTTAGTGAATAGAAGAAGCATTATAACACAGTTTTTTGAAATATTTTGATTCTGATCGACAAATTGATTCTAGAGGTGTGGGGGAAACCATTGAGAACTTGTGCACACATTACTTGAAAAAGTAGAATAGTGTGTACTGTTTTATTAAATATATTGCATGTATTTTCTTATATCCATGAGAGATATAAATTTCTGTAGTGACTACATTTTTAAAAATTTAAATTTTCTTTGCCCTAAAGAAATCCTTTGATTGTGGTCCTGTGAATTATTTCAGAGAACTAAACATGAAATCTTATTATATTTTTAAATCTCTTAAAATTCAAGAAAAAAATGCAAAATACGTACACATTCCATCTTAATGCTCTTAAGTGACTTCTTTAATCATTTAATCAACTTATACCAATTTTAATTCTTAATGATTTCAGCACAAAATTCAAGGGCTCTTTCAAAATTAATTTTGTAACTTGTAAGAAGAAATAAAATGCTAGTTAGTAGCCATTGCATCTGTACTAATTAGGGTTTGATGTGTGTATACTATAAATATGCATATGTTGATTTTAACTTCTATTGAGTAAAGAAAAATGTGTGAAAAATTGTAAGTTTGTTTTCTAGAAGAGTTAGTAAATCTGAAAAAGTTGGGGTTTATTATATTGGAAAGTAAAAACTGAGGTGGTGAATAAAAATTTTTCAATGATTCCATTGAAAATAAAAAAACATGGAATTTAAAAATAAAAAGGACTCATCCCATTGTCCTCTTTCCCAGGTCTTTTGTAAAGGCTTATGGTAGTTCCAAATAACCAGTGACTTCCTAACATAAATATTTTCAGAACAAATATATTCATATAAATATTTTAATGATGATTTCTGAAGTGCCCTTTGGGTTTATAAAGTGGGGCAAAATAGAAGCAACAAAATAGATATAAAAATGAGTACTATTTAAACATTTGTATGTATGTCTGGGTAGCATCTGCCATTGTCGGCTGTTGTCTTTGTTGCTATGGTTTGGGTGATCTTATTTCCTTTTGTAATTTTGCCAACCCACGATTGGTAGTGCAACATGTTCGCGATGTGTTTGTGATGTGTCTTAGAGCTTGAATTGAGAGGTGCTTTTGTTGTTGTTGTTTGTTTGTTTGTAGTGAAGGGCATTTGTCTATTGATAATAGGAACTGTAAGGCGAAGGCAGCAATTTTTCATTCGGTTTTCAAAATCAGAGACTTATTACTCAATCTGAGGAAACCAACAAGGCATCTCTTTTGTGCTAGGTACCTGTCTCTTCTGGTGGAAGCATTTTGCACCCTACATTAATTTTGTTTTTCATCCTAACGGGATTCATTATCTAATTTTAAGCTCCTACAAAAAAATGAATATTTGTGCAGACAGGATCTTCTCCTTGTCACTTTCAAGTGTTCCATTGCCATTCAAGGAAGCTGACATTACAAGTCCTTAGGTTGACAATTTCTCATCAACTTTTGTGAACATTTTGGCTGCAGAAGGAGTAAAATCAAAGGAAGGCCATAGACAGATGGATTTCTGTGTTGAGATGACATCAAGCCCTTCTTCGTGGCATTTTTAAACATTTCAAATGAATGAGGAATGGGGATGCTGATAGAGCTTACTATAGAATGAGTGAGATTGTGTGTATCTGCCTGTAAACCTTCATGGTAATAGAATGTTGATCAGTGAACAGAGTTGCCTGGGCTCCCATATTGTTGTAAATAAGCCATGTACATTGCAAATATCTTTGATACAGAATACACTTCATCAGTCCTCCTAGATAAAAAATAAACAATATTGCTGATGGGAAATGATACACACCTGAGAATGTATTCGTCACATTTAACAATTGGACAAGAAAAATAAGTAAGTTGCAAACGTCTAGGAAGAAACAGGGACCCTGGATGAGAATTGGCAAAAGCTTGCTTGCATCTTTGTCCCACTGTAACAAGATTTCTGCATGGATGCATATTACGTTAAAATGACTAAGTTACTCAAGTTTCTGATGGATTCATTTAGTTGGTGTTTTCTCCCCTTCTTTAAATGGTAGAGGTTCTCATTTGAAGAGTAGTTTCAAGTAACTTCTGAGAATGAAGTCTTTGTAACTAGATGCTGTTCAACAGCACAACTATTGTTGTATGTCCTTGTCAGGGAAAGATAGGCGTTGCAATACTTTTATTGTATGCCCTCTTCATATGGGACAAGGACTTTTATTTAGAATTCTTTCTCTTTTAAGTCTGCTTTTAAAGTCCCTTCGCCCTTCCCACCCAGTGAAGAATTACAGAGGTGTTTTAAAATATTTTTTTAAAGAAAACTCAAATACTTTTTGTAAAATTATTTTCCAAGTGCATTCTCTAGGGAAAAAGTTTTAATTTTAAAAAGATTCTGAATTCGTGTACTTTAGATTTTACTTTTTTGTAAAAAGGAAAGAAAAGTGAACCCCAAACTACCCCCCTCTATGGTACCAGGATGTCTGTGGTTCTTTGGAGAATGAAGATTTTGCGATGTGAAATGAGAGGGTTGAAGAGCTAATTGTTCTAGAGATATTTGTCCCTCGTCTCAGAAAAGCCAGAGAACGTACAAAATGAATAAATGTAATTCTTTGTACTTTTACCACCTACATTTTTAAACTACAGTGACTCAGATTTCTCGAGAAAGGGCAGAGGTTTCAGACAGCAAGCTTTGTAACACTTCAAAGGGAGACATTTTCAAGTTTGCTGTGTAGAGACTGATGATATATTGTTTAGTTTTACTTTTTTAACTTTTACTTTTAACAATTAAGTCATCGAGGTACTGGGGCAAAGGCAATGCTAAGTGAAGCCAGATCGTGAGAAGGAAGAATGGAAGAAAAACAAATCAATTGGAGAAGAACATAAATGCTCAGAGAGTCACAATTTTGACCCTTTACTCCCAGACCCTTGGATTAAACGTGAGGACAGAGTTGCAGTACTTTTGTATTTGGATTTATCCTAGAGCATGTTATGTCAGACTGTTTAAACATTTAGGGAACTTACAGGAGTTCTATATCTGGGTGCCACTTCCTAAGATTGGCTTTGTTGGTTTTCTAAATTGTGGGTATGGTTATCTGTGGGTGTCATTTTTCTTTTTTGCCCTTCTCTAGGTTTCGAAGAAACTTTCATGATAGGGGGTTGGTGACAAGTAGAGATGGTAGAAGAGGTTTTGTCATGGATTATTCCCATTATTCAAGAAACAGAGTCAGGACCTCACACAAGATTCTATCATAAGTGGCAAA
>PVKC010023300.1:0-17324 GCA_004027635.1 Crocidura indochinensis
TGTGTGTGTGTGTGTGTGTGTGTGTGTGTGTGTGTGTGTGTGTGTGTAAAGGGAAGCTCTGGAGGATGGTCAGGGAGGTGGCTGGTCTAGATTAACCCACAGACTCACCACATAATTGTTCTTTCCCTCATGGCTCAGGAGTTCCTGCTGTGTGTGAGCCCAGGCATTCAGCGCTGGCATCACCTCTGTGCTCGGGCCTCTGACAGCTGGGCAGGTTTCCTGGGACCTTGAACACATTGCCTTAGGCCTGCGGGACTGTGTTTATAGCCACAGATAGCCACAGAACCATCTCAGGCTCTCATTTTTCTCCTATCTCAACTTTGCACATTGGTACCTGAATTCTGCCTTCATGGCAGACCCCTGCCCACAACCTAATACCTGCACCCTGCCCTGTCAGGTGCTTTGCTGTTCATCCTTTTAGCCCAACAGCCTTTGCAGCTGGGTGCAGGAGGTGTCTGGCACACCCCTTTCAGTTCCTCAGCTGAGGTCCTCTTTACTTCTAAGCAATTCTGTACCTTCCACTTATTCTCTAAGGGCTGGCAGCATTGTGTGTAAGGGACTGAGGTAAAGCAGTTCTATGTGAACGACTTCTTCCTGAGCCCTGTTTTTCTTATCTATCAGATGAAAGTATTGAGGACCACATGGTCTGTGAGAACTAAGAAGTCAGATGCAGACATACAAAAGAGGAAAATCCTGGATGCTTAGTAAAATTCAATTGCGTGTCTTTTTTTCCTGGACCAGTTGGTTTTATTTGCCATACAAGTTTTAAAAAGGGAAAGACTAATAGACTAATAGTTTTATTTATACATATTTATGTTTATTCTTTGAATTTTTGTTGTTGTTGTTTTGTTTTGGTTTTTGGGCCACACTCAGTGATGCTCAGGGGTTACTCCTGGCTATGCGCTCAGAAGTCGCTCCTGACTTGGGGGACCATATGGGAAACTGGGGGATCGAACCGTGGTCCATCCTAGGCTAGTGCAGGCAAGGCAGGCACCTTACCTCCAGCGCCACCACCCGGCCCCTCTTTGAATTGTTTAAGAATTAATAATCATGAAATACAGAGCTAAAAAGTTTTTGATAGCTGAGTTTTGGTTAGACAATGTCTTAACACCTGTCCCATCACTAGTGTGTGTATTTCTCACCATTAGTTTCCCCAGTTTCCCTCCCAACCACCCTATCTCTACTCCTCAGCCAGACTCTATGGCAAGTATTTTCTCTCTCTCTCTCTCTCTCTCTCTCTCTCTCTCACTCTCTCTCTCTCTCTCCCTCTCTCTCCTCTCTCTCTCTCTCTCACACACACACACACACACACACACACAAACTGACTGTCACTCACTCACTCTTTCAGACTTCTTTTTTGTTTGTTTGTTTTTGGGCCACACCGGCTGTACTCAGGGGTTACTTCTGGCTCTCTGCTTAGAAATCACTCCTGGCAGGCATAGGGGACAGGACAATACAGGTTACCGGGATTCAAACCACCTTTGGTCCTGGCTCAGCTACTTGTAAGGCAAATGCCCTACTGCTCTGCTATCTCTCCGGGTCCTGGCTTAGCTACTTGTAAGGCAAATGTCCTACTGCTGTGCTATCTCTCCGGCCCCTCTTTCAGACATTTTTAATTCTTTTTGCTTTGTTTGGTGTTTTTTTTTTGGCGGGGGGCACACCCGATAATGCTCAGGTTACTCCTGGCCATGTGCTCAGGATTGCTCCTGGCTTGGGGGACCATATGGGATGCTGGGGATCGAACCGTGGTCCATCCTAGGTTAGAGCATGTAAGGCAGATGCCCTACTGCTTTTGCCACCACTCCGGCCTCTCTTTTGTTTAATTTTTGTGGGAGGTTTGTGACTAACAAGCATTCATTGCTCGGTGTTCCTCCTGCTGATGTGGTATTTGGAGGACCCTGTAAGTGCCAGAGTCAAAGTGGGGCCTCTTGCATGCAAGGCATGTGCTTAAGCCCTTTTTGCCATCTCTTTAACCCTATTAGTTTTTTTTTATATATTTAGAGAGGTGTAAAGATATATTGATAACACAGTATACGAATGAATGAACTTTGTCAAGAGATTATACTCAGAAACCAGAGACAAATGAATTTAAACTTCCTTTCTGACAGACTACAGCTTTTACTAGTCACGTATCTCATAGAGAAAAAAATTATTCCAGTACTTGAAGCAGGATTTAAAATAAAATGATTACAGTACAAAATCCAGTGTTTTGTTACTAATGGTATGCTATTTTCATGGTGTTTCTATCAATATGAAATCATGATAGAAAAGACTTTTGGAGGGGTCTCAGAGTAGATACCATTTAAGTTGGAAGTAAATTGTATTTCCTAAATGTACAAATACCATGTGATCACTAATGGAATGAATGAACTTTAATTGGGACTTTTCTTTGCTCTCTTTTAGGTTTTTGGCAATCAGCTCATTCCTCCGAATGCACAAGTAAAGAAGGCCACTGTCTTTCTGAACCCTGCGGCTTGCAAAGGGTAACTTCATTCATGCTCTGTCAGATCTGGGTTTCAGGTATGGGAGAATTCAACCAGGTAGCTGATTGCATTGTGTGAACTGGAAGCAGTAGGTGTGATCCTATATCACAATCCTTGCAATACTACAGGATTCCCTTGCAGCCCAGAAAGAACAACTCTAAACTCTAATGAGATAGAAATTTCTCTCTCTCTCTCTCTCCCCCCTCTCTCTTTTTATATGAATGTCTTCAATTTATTTATTTTAGAAAACAAAGGTTTATCAATGGGTGCCGTACGGCAGGATGTCATGAATTCAAGCAAGTTAATAAGTAATACAGTCTCGTCAAAACCTTTACTAACCAGTCCAAAGTAGAAAAGTATTTCCTGCCTACTTTTGGACTCAAGACACATTCAGGAAAAAAAAAATAGACATTTATAAAATTAAAATTGTCAGCCTATTTCCACTGACTGTTGGTCTTATCACCTAACCCAACTCTGGTTTATTTGAGCAATTACTAATAAGAATGATGCATATAGGGCGAGGGGGAAAAAAGAATGAAGTGCATCTTCCTGCACTGCCTCCATTTCATATGAGGCAATGATTAAAAAAAGTTTTAGAGCTGGAGAGATAGCACCAGTGGTAGGTGGTTGGCCTTGCATGTGGCCAACCCAGGAGACTGTGGTTCAATTCCCAGAATCCCATATGGTCCCCCAAGCCTGCCAGGGGCAATTTCTGAACGCAGAGCAAGGAGTAACCCCTAAACACCACTGGGTGTAATCCAAAAACAAAAAAACAAAAAACAAGGCAAAGATGAAAGATTAAAAAAAAAAAATGCCTGGTAGTGCCCAGGGCTTACTCCTGGTTCTGTACTCAGTAATTATTCCTGGTGGAACTCAGGAGACAATAGGTAGTATTGGAAATCAAATTCAGATCAGCTGCATGCAAGACAAGTACTCTCCCCACTGTACTACCTTTTGTCCTGAGACAGGACTCTTTTTTTTTGGGGGGGGAGGTCACACCCGGCTGCGCTCAGGGGTTACTCCTACGCTCAGAAATCACTCCTGGTAGGCTTGGGGGACCATTTGGAATGCTGGGATTTGAACCATCATCCTTCTATAAGTAAGGCAAATGCCCTACCTCCATGCTATCTCTCCGGCCCCGAGACAGAACTCTTAGTTTTTGTTTTTAATTTTTTATTTAGTTAAAGAACCAGGATTTGTTTTTTAAATTTTTTATTGAGCGTAATGTGAATTACAACTCTCTTACAGTTGTATTAAGGTATAAAATGACTGAACACCAGTGTTGACCTCCTTCTGTCACTGTTTCCAGCGTGCATCCCATACCTACACCCTTAGGCCCCTGGACTGCTAGTGTAACAGGTCACTTTTGTGTATAGCTTGTTATAATTTGGGTCTCTTGATTCTACTGTCTGTTGACATTGAGAATCAGGATTTTTAAAGTTATTTATAGTTGAGTTTTAGGCTTAACACCAATCTCACTGCCAGTAGCAACAGTTCCTGTTATTGCTCTGGTGCTTCATCATCCCTTACTCCCCAAATAGCCTCCTGCACACCCTGCCTGCTACCTTAGCAGGTTCACTATAAAGTTCAGTGTTTGCAGCTTGTATCTCATGTTTTCAGCGTTGTTGAATCTGTGCTTTGGATGTATAGCTAGACTCCTACCTCCCCAACAGAACCAAAGCCTTGAACCCTGTTCCCCAATTGCTCCACTTTCTTGTCTTCATCCTTCATCCTTCCTGGACCTCTTTTCTGTTCATCTCTTGTGTAGGCGCAGGTGTCAAGGGTGATTTAGGCATCCCTTCTTTATATTACCTTTCTTTATCCAATTATTCTAGATACCGGAGGCAGAACTCTTAAGCAAACTGCAGGTGAATAGCAAACTGGTCTAACTGGGCTAAGTAACTGTTTCATAATTGGAGCCCTTGATTGGCAATAGCCCCTGTGGCAGGGTGGGGATTAGGGAACAGGGTTCACTCCACATGCCGGGAGGATGTGGAAAGATTTTAGTTTTTTTTGTTTTTGTTTGTTTTGCTTTTGGGCCACACCTGGTGGTGCTCAGGGGTTACTCCTGGCTCTGGATTCAGAGATCACTCCTGGTGGGCTCAGGATATCAAATTGGATGCTGGGGATCGAATCCAGGTCATCCACATGAAAGGCAAATGCCCTCCCAGCTGTGCTATCACTTCATTCCCATGGGTTTACTGATATTCTTTTCTGAAGAACTGACCTGTGAGTTAGAGCTTGGAGAACCACAATGAGAGGATCTTTGCTCTTTCCAATGTAGTGTGGCCCATAGGTAAGACTCCTCCCTCAGGAACCTCATGTAGACCCTGTCTTTTGTCGTGTTCCTGGATATGAGCCTGGCTGGCTGGTATGAAGGGTTCATATAAGGGATAGGTCAGGAGAAGCAGGGTGGTGGTGGTGGTGGTGGTGGTGGTGGAGATACACACAAAAATTTGAGCTTTGGTGGAAATTGTTTTGTCTATGTTGCTTTAGCACAACATATTCTCTCAGTGAAGAGGGTTGATGTGCCTCTGAGGGATTGGGTGCTCATGAAAGGATGGGGAAAAAGGATAGAGAGGGACCCTCAGTACTTTCCACTCAATTTTACTGTATTTATATATTTATATATATTTAAAAACAAGCTCTAAAGTTAATTGATTACATTTTTAGGAGCATTGTAAGGAACAACAACTCAAAAACAAAAATGTTGAAAGTCAGGGGCCCTGAGATGTGGTTCAGTGACAGAAAACGTGTTTCTAATGTTTCCAGTGTGCGAGGGCCTAGGTTGTATCTGGGTACAAATCCCCTGAGCACTGCTGTGTAGAGGCTGGTAGCCCTTGAGCTCTGCCCAGCCCTCAGAATGTTACAGCATTGTTTATTTCACAGTGAGTGGTAGGAACTGGGATAAAACTAATACTGGGGCAAAGGCCTTGTACACAGCCAATACTGCTTTGATCCCCAGAATCACATGTTCCCTCAAGTACAGAGCCCCAGCCCTACCCACTGCCCAAAAATAGTAAGAAAGTTTTGGGTGGTGTGGTTGTGATGGGGTTGGGATAGGGATGTAACACCTTTGCTTCTTCATGAGGATTAAAACACAGTTTTGGATCGGATTCCCCAAGATCAAAGTCAAGTAATCTTATTAAAAATAAGCAGTGCCTGTACTATCTCTCTGGCCCAGAATATATATTTTCTTTTATTTTTTTTAATTTTTATTTTTAATTATGAGAACAAAGATGCAAAGAAAGAGGACAAGGTAAAGTTACAGTGGGAGGACGATCACCCATAAACAGAATTCACATAAGTCCCCTTGCTGATATGGAATTCAGGGGCTTCAAAGTAGGCGTGGCCACTGAGCGAAGCAGAGCGGCTGCGCTTTTTGGGTACGGGGCCTGGAGAGGTTATGGTCCGTAGATTGGCTCAGCAGAGAGGAGGAGAGAAGAGGCAGAGGCATGGCTGGTGGTGGTCTTTATGTTTCTGGGATCCCCAATCACACGGCTCGATTGGTCCTGCGTGGGTCGAATGAGACCATCTTACCGGTGGGGGTCTTTTCAATGAATAAACTTCAGTTTTAAGTTCTACTTACAGTTCACATCTAATAATATAGGAGCTTTAATAGGAGAATTCTCTTTATTTGTGTGTGGGGTGCTTCCAAGCAGTGCTCCCTCTCATTAAATATAGGGGACCAGGCTGAACTGTGGGGGTCTGAGAATGGGATTGCCTGGGTTAGAGTGCCAAGGAGGTTTCCTGGCAGTGCTGGGGGTCTGGGGTCACTCCAGGGACCATGTTGTATAGGGTTGGAGGAGGGGGTCTTAGCTGCACATTTCTGGTCCATCACACGTAGATTCTTAACTTTAAAGGCAAAGCAAAGGGACATCTTTGCCAGGGTCATCACTACCATTCAATAAGGTGGACCCCTATTTGCTTCTAGAAAAGAGACCCTCAAAACTTGCCAGTACCTCCTCTGTGTTTTTTCACCATTTATTTACATTATTTTTGTCATCTTGACTCCTCCCCAACACATGATTCATAATTTATCTTGTAACTATTTAATTATGTAGCACTGGCTTAAAATTACATAAGAGGTTTAATAAATAGCTGTATTTAGCATTCATAAATAATACAGTAAAGAGTAATTATTGTGCATGTGTGAAGCTGGAAATTGCTTTGAGTATATATAGTTTTAATTTAGCTCAGGTGCTATCTCACCCTTAATTATAGAATAAATAATGCATTCCTTACTGGTAGCCTGTGTTCTTCCTCCTTTTGTCTTTGGAACTCCAGGAGGGAAAATTGTCCTCCCTTGCATTGTAGGGATTTTCTGCATACACTGCATCCTGAAAAGGCATGCTCACGTTTCATTACTTTCTCTTCCCTTGCGCTGTTGTCACAGCATCATGCAAGCACTAGGGTTGTGTACCTAGTTTGTGGTGCTCACATACTTAGAGACTCCAGGGGTCTCTTCTGGGGCTGAGCTCTGGTTGTGGGGGTCATGGCTGGCAAGTGGGAGTGTTATATCCTCTCAGCCTCAGGTGAGTCTGCTTGGTATCTGGACATTGTCATCCCAGTTCTGAGAGGCAACTCTTCCACCCAGCCTCCTCCAGGATCCTAGAACTTATTTTGAAGTGAACTCAGAGGCACCTATTGCTTTGTTTTGCTATAAGTAATCAAATCAACAGATAAGACTTCTCCAGGGTAGATCCATCTGGTTATCCCTAGGAAAGAGCAGTGTTGGGGCGGGGCTGGGTCCTCAGAATGGTTGAGGTTGAACGAGGGAGAGGATGTTCTTGTTCGTTTCCATCAGCTGCAGAGGAGTAGAAGGTGAGGGGTCTGTTTCCCTTCTTATGTACCACGGTAGACCTTTCGGTGCTCATGTTCTTGTCAGTGGTCCTTGTGAAAGTTTTTGTGCATCTCAGTTTCCATCGTAATCAGTGAAAAACGGTTTGTGTTCTTACTGCCATGAGATAGTTCTATGTAGTTATGAATCTTGAATTTTGCTCTATGCTTAATTCTTGCTCCTTCTTAGCCCCCTTTGCATCTTTTTATAGGATAAAGGATTCTCTTGTCAAAGTGTGCCTCACTGATAAACGAAAATGACCTTTCTTATGAATAAGGCTAGACAACTGGAGCCATGAAAGATATTTGGCATGGATTTTTGTTGTTGTTTGTTTGTCCTGGGCCACACCTGGGGTTATCAGAATTTATTCCTGGGTCTAGGCTCAGGAAACCTTACAGGCTCAGGTGACCATATGGAATATTGGGCATCAAACCTAGGTAGGCCACTTACAAGGCAAGTACTGTACCAACAGTACTATTGTTCTCGTCTTGGCACAGATTGTTCTTGTTCCTTTTATCTGACATGACATTTGGAATATCTGGGTAGAGAACAGGTCAGCAGGCATGTTTCCTGTGCTACTGGGGAAAGGGATACTTTCTGCAGCTTCTACACCCTTTGATTCCTGAGCTATAGAATTTGCTTCCTGAAGTGAATTGGACATAAATCATGATCAGAATATCTGTGATGCTTTTACAGTGAACCCACTGGCCCTTTAAGGGTTGTTGAACTGCCCTGGGTGTCCCAGTTAGGTCATTTCCTTCTCAGAAGTCACATGTTACCCTCGAAGATGTTTGTTCATTCATTTTTCATTTGACATTTCATTCTTCTGAATTAATACTGAAGTACTTTTTGAGGGAGGACGAACACTCACTGGTTTGGGTGCCAGTTTGCTCCTGGTGCTCTGGTGACTGTGTGGTACCTGATTTGACATGAGGGATCCTACTTGTCAAGCTTGAGTATGGGCTTAACTAGGTTTAAGTCTTCTCTGAGCATGCCAGACATTATCCTAGAGATCAGGTTTCTAGGATTTAAAGGATTTGAGGGTGGTAGTGGCTGGGAGATAGCATAGCAGTTGGTGAGCTTGCACCTGACCTGGGTTCAGTTCCCTGGTACCATTTGTTCCCCCTCAGACATTGTGGGGGTGGCCTGGCTAATCCCCAACACTTGAAAATCTGAGCAGCCTTATCCTCAAGTCTTTGCGTTGAGCATTCAAAGGTTGTGTCCAATGAGTCAGAATTAGCAATAATCTGGCTTAATCTATGCCCTGGATGGTTTACCACTCTTTCAACCACGAAATTCTGGTGATATTGCTGCAAGTATCTTTTTGTTTGTTTTTGGTCCACATTTGGATGCATTCTTGGGGCTGGGGGTAAATGCCCCTCTTTGAATTTAGGATCTCATACATGCATCCATGATTGTTAATAATTTCAAATCTAAGGGTATCTCCATTTTCTGCATTTTATTTTATTTCATTTTTGTTTTCTGGGTCATACCTGGCAGCACTCAGGGGTTTACTCCTGTCTCTATGCCAGAAATCGATCCTGGCAGGCTTGGGTGACCATATGGGATGCTGGGATTCGAACCACCGTCCTTCTGCATGCAAGGCAAATGCCTTACCTCCATGCTATCTCTCTGGCCCTGCATTTTCTGCATTTTAAAATTACAGTGAAATTCCTAGAGGAAAAATAAATAAAGCAAAATTCTTTTCTACAAAGACTTAAATTTCTGCTAGGAAAGGGAAAATAATCTACCATGACTCCAGGATAATCCAGTTTGGGATAATTATGTTGGGATAATCTAGTTTTGAAAGACTGCAGTCTTGTCCTCTTTGTGCTGCCTTGACTTTGTACACAGCTTTGTTAGTCTTTTCTTGGCTTGAGAAAGCTTTGTAAAAATCCAAATCCTTTTTTGAGGTGGGACACCCTCTAAGTGGCCCTGGGGACCAGTGATTCTCAGCCAGCGGTTCTTTTTATTTTTTTTTCAAAAAATTAACAGATTTAGTAATCATTGTTATAAAATCTATAATCACTGAAATTTGTTTGCTGAAACATTTTCGCCTACCTTCTTATTTTCTATGAAAAATTCACAGTGCCGGTGAAAAATAGAAAGCTGTTTATTAGTGCTTAATGTCAGGCCCTATTTTTTCACTTGCAGTTACATGCTTTTGACCCTCGCCCTTCCAGGCAAAATGATCTAACCTTCAACTACCAATGAGGTGAGACCTAGATCATCTCATTGTCCATGTAGGCAGTATGGGGAACTTTTAGCTGTCTTTTTTTATAATTATGACACCTTTGTATGGACAACATACTGGTTGGTATGGATACTAACCAGGTGAACTTCACAGGCCTCCTCATAATCTATTCCATTTCCATCTGGAATGCATCTGAGCCATTGCTCTCAGAGGTGCTGGAATCTATGAATCAAAGGTTCAATGCATTTCTGATAAACTTTGATTTCTCTAGAGCTGCAGAACTTCTCTTAATGATGGGTTCTTCACTCTCCAGCAGAAAGGAGATCTCTCTCTCTCTCTCTCTCTGTATTCCCCCCTTCTCCTTCCTTACTGCCATCCTTACTGCCCCTTTGCCAGTAGTCTGTAAAACCCCCTTCTTTCCCTTTTCTTGACCCCAGAGCTGGGCAAGTTAGAGCGGGTGACTACCAGTTTATGTGGAAGTTCATTTCTTACTTGACTTCCTATACTTGTATAAAGGAAGTGGGTGCTGGGGGCTAGGGAGACAGTCCAATGGGTAGGATACTTGCCTTGTATGTGGCTGACCTGGGTCTAATCCCTGGCATCCCATCTGATCCCCAGAGCACAGAGTCAGGAGTAGGCCTTGACTACCCAAATAAAGCTCTGAGTACCCCCAAATAAAATTAAAATAAAGTAATAGTGACTGCAATCTGCTCTTGACCCTACCTTAAAAAAAGGGGGGGGGGCGGGCGGTGGCGCTGGAGGTAAGGTGCCTGCACTAACCTAGGACGGACCTTGGTTCGATCCCCTGGTTCCCCATATGGTCCCCCGTGCGTGCCAGTAGCGACTTCTGAGCAAATAGCCAGGAGTAACCCCTGAGCGTCACCGGGTGAGGCCCCCCCAAAAAAGGGAAGCTTTTGTTCCATAATTTATTGATCCAGTCTAGGGAAGATGGCTGGACTTTTTATTCTTCCTTGATGCTTCCTTGATGTTTATGCTAAGATATTTGTGTTTTTTTCCCTGTATCTCTCCAGCAAAGCCAAGACCCTGTTTGAGAAAAATGCCGCCCCCATTTTACACCTCTCTGGCATGGATGTGACTGTTGTCAAGGTGAGAAGGGCTTAGTATAGAGCTGACACTACATGTTGCTTTCAAACTCTATGTCCACTCAGGTCACTGCAATTGGGGAGGAAATTCTCAGGTCTCTAGGGGGTCCTTGGACCTACCTTAGGGAGGCAGCCTACTAGATTTCAAGAGCATTGGCAGATGTTTTCCAGTGACTGGGGCCTGCATTTGTTCCCTCTCATCCACAAAAGGACAAGTGAGATTTTGTCTTTTGGTAGGTGAAGTTGTTAGTGCTATTAAAACTTCTTTTCCTGGGCCAGAGCAATAGCACAGCAGTAGGGCATTTGCCTTGCATGCTGCCGATCCAGCTTGGACCCGAATTCAATCCCAGTCATCCCATATGGTCCCTAGAGCCTGCCAGAAGCTATTTCTTTTTTTTTTTTTTTAATCTTTATGATTATAGTTGTGTGATTACAGTCGTGTAAAAAATATCCCCCTTCACCAGTGCAACATTCCCACCACCAATTTCCCAGATATCCCTCCTCCCTACCCCCTCACACCTATATTTGATACAGGCTTTCCACTTTCTTCATTCATTCACACTGTTATGATAGTTTTCAGTGTAGTCATCTCTCCAACTGCACTCATCACTCTATGTGGTGAGCTTCATGTCATGAGCTGCACCTGCCAGCCTTCATCTCTCTTGTCTCTGAGATACTGTTAAAAATGTCTTTCATTTTTCTCAAAACCCATAGATGAGTGAACAGAAGCTATTTCTGAGCACAGACCAGGAGTAACTCCTGAGCGTCACTGGGTGTGACCCCAAAACCAAAGAACAACAAAAAACAAACAAATAAAAACTTCTTTTCCTGAAAGCCAGAGCCTTCAGTACAGCAGGTAGGGTACTTGTCTTACATGTGGTCAACCCAGATTTCATCCCAGCAACATATATTGTCTCATAGTTCTATAAGGAGTGATTCTTGAGGGCAGGGCCTATAGTCAGCCCTGAGCACCACCAAGTGACAAAAAAAAAAAAAAGGCAGTGTCAGGGCTGGAGCAATGGTACAGTCGTTAGGACATGTGCCTTGCAGTCAGCCGATCTGGTTTGGATCCCCAATATCCCAACATGGTCCCCCGAGCACTGCCAGGAGTAATTCTTGAGTGCAGAGCCAGAATAACCACTGAGTTGTGACCTGAAAACAAACAAACAAAAACATAACAATAACAACATTTGTTTCCTGAAATGAAATGTTTGAAGAATTTCATGGCAGTCCACATATGTTTGACATTTTCTCTCAGGTAAGGAATTTTATTATTTAGTTATTTATTAATAATTTTTATTGAAAGCATAGTTGGATTTCAGGCATATAGTGACAGTGAATTAGGGCCATTCCCACCACCAGTATTGACCTCCCTCCACCAAAGTTCCCAGCATGCTTCATATAACTCTACCCTTACCCCCTGGTCTGCCAGTGTAACAGGACCCATTTTAAGTTTAGATTGTTAAGAGTTCCGGTCTCTAGATTCTATTGTTATTGGCTTTGGCCCTTTCTCATCTCCACCAATGCACCTGAGAACACTTGGCCCCTGATCCCTATCCTCTTTATTTTTTCTTCTCCAATTTGTAGAAAAATACAGAAATATGAGGTAAAACAAAGTAATTCATGTCCCAAGGTTCTATGAGAAAGGCAATTTTATTTTTATATTTTAAAAAAGTAATATTTTCATATAGTCATTGTGAAATCACAAAGATACACTTGATTGGGTTTAAGGCATACAATTGTTTTGATACCACTCCTTTCCTCAGAGCCCACTTCCCTGAACCAATGTTTCCCCACCCCCATTGGCCTTCCACTTATCTGTTTGCTTTGACAAGAAATCCTCTTAAAATATATATACATTTTTGTCTTGTGGTTACAGCACTGTTGCTATAGGGTTTCTTCATGCATAACTAATACTTTATCACTTTTCAGCACCACCTCCTCCTGGTTTAATGCTTCCTCCACCACAGGCATTTCCTGCCCATTCCTAGCCCCCATCCTCTCTACCCCATCCTATCCCAGCCTCCTTAAGGGACTGTTTCCTACTGAATATCAGTCTGCATGTTTTTTGTTTCCATTCTTTGGGTATTCATTGTTCTATTTGGTGAGGAATTTTAAATGATAAAACTTTAGGCTTTATGAGATTTAGGGAAGAAGAAAGGGGACCAAAAATAAGAAGGAACTATGTGATTTCAGAGCAGGCCTGAAGGCAGTTTTGATTTTTTTTTTTTTGCTTTATTTTGCTTTGGGGTCCCACCTATCTATGCTCAGATACTTCTTCCAGCCCTATGATCAAGAGTCACTTCTAGTGGTGTTCAGGGAATCATGCTGTACTGGGGATCAAATCCAGTCACCCTGTATGCCTGGCCTGCACCCAGCTCATGGAGCTAAATGCTCCAGGACTCATTTCTGAGCTCTTTGATCCATCTCTGTCGACTTTAGTGATATACATAGAGGCTCCACAGAGATTGTATTTGGCGAAAAGCACATGACTATGGAGTCTGTAAACCTGTTTCAGTCTCTGTTCTCATCTTTCTGACTGCCTGTCCTTTGCTTTTCATAAAAGAAACTGATCAGATAGTATTTTTTGATTCCATAAGTATGAAACTATAAAGACTAGATATAATTGCTTTGGTGGCAGTTTGGGTTTCCATGTCTGTCAATAATGTAGAATTTAAGGAAAGACTCAGTGTCAGACTTTCAAGAAAAGGTCTTGAGTTTCTAAACCTTTGAGCTTATGGCCAGGATAACGCATTCACCAAAAGATCCTTTTGTGTTCCAGACAGATTATGAGGGCCAAGCCAAGAAGCTCCTAGAGTTGATGGAGAATACGGATATGATCATTGTCGCAGGGGGAGATGGGACCCTGCAGGAGGTATGAGTGCCTTTCTATCTGGAAGCAGTTTTGGGGGGAGAGGGAAAGGGGACGAGAGTAATGGAGTCTGGGCTGGCTGTAATGGAAAGAAATCATTTATTCCTCACCTGGTCCCATAGGATGACTCTGTAGCCAAGTGACTGCTCTGTTCTTCTCATGCATTTTTAGTTCATTGTTTTGTGTAGACTCTACACCCCTTAATTATATTTTTTTAAATATGAAGTTTAGGACCGGAGCAATAGCACAACAGTAGGACGTTTGCCTTGCATGTAACCAACCCAGGTTCAATCACTGGCATCCCATATGGTTCCCCTGAGCCTTCCAGAAACTATTTTAGAGCCAGGAATAACCAACCCCCGAGTGCTCCCAGGTGTGCCCCCCCACCCCCAAATAGGAAGTTTGAGCCATTTGGAGACAAAATGGTGGTAGGTTTTGGAAGGCTCAAGTTAGAATCCTTTTCTTAGGAAATTACAGTTTGCACTGTGAGGAATATATTTCTGGGAGGCAAATTTAAGGGTTCCTTGGAAGGCATTATTGCCTCTGTTCATTCCATGTCCAGATGTGTGCATCTGTTTTTATTGTAAAAAAAAAAAAACCAATATTTTAACACTGACTGGGGCTACTGGGAGACTGAGTGTGGGCCCTAAGACAAACAAGATCCTTTTCCAGGGGCCAGAGAGATAGTATGGAGGTAGGGCATTTACCTTGCATGCAGTAGGACGGTGGTTTGAATCCCTGAGTCCCATATGGTCCCCCGAACGTGCTGGGGGCGATTTCTGAGCATAGAGCCAGGAGTATCCCTTGAGTGCTGCCGAGTGTGACCCAAAAACAAAAACAAACAAACAAACAAACAAAAAGATCCTTTTTCATAGACTGTCCACATGACTGGCCCTGGTGGATGCTGTCATCATCCTCTGTGCTGGGTCCACTCTGTACCCCCTTTTCTAAGGGACTTTTGCTATCATTTATTTTTCATTGGTGTGCAGGAATCAGGGCAGAGAAGACTGGTAGCATGGTCCTGATTTGACGCAACAATTTATGTGAGCCCTTAGTAAGCTGCTTTTGCAAAGTCCAGGTTTCTAATCCTGTAATTTTTTTTTTAATGGCATTCAAATGAAGTGTGAAGAATCCTGACAGCAGCCAGCCAAGTTCAGTCCTAAAACTCAGTGAGGTGGAGACAAGGGAGAAGACTATTGGCAGTCTTTACTTGAAAAATATTTTCTTTTTTAATATAATTTAAAAAATCTAGGAACCATGACTTACAAAGGTATCCAGTGGGGATCCTCTGTCCCGATTTGTGTCAGCTTCCTACCACCAATGTCTCCTCACAGCTTCCTTCCCATCTCCCAGCCACCTCCTTGACAAGATATTTTTAAGAAAGTCACAAATTGTGTTTGGTATCAGTCTAGTCATATGGAGATGTACATGAATATGCATGAATAGACAGGATTGGGGAACATCCCCTCCTACAGAAACACAGATGATTATCCAGCCTGGATGAATGATGAGAAAGTATTTTCATTTTTATTGATGTATATGAGATTTTCTTTTGTATATGAAATTTTTTAAAATGAATTTTTGTAAATGATTCTAATTGAAATATCTTTGGGGAACTAAAGAGATGGTACAGGGCCACAGTATTTGCCTTACATTTGGAAGACCAGGTTTGATCACTGGTACCATGTATTGTCTTCTGAGCACAGAACCGGGTGTGAGCCCTGCACATTGTTGGGTAGGGCAGCAAAATGAGAGAGAGGAAGAGGAAAAGAAATAGGAAAGAGAGAAGAGAGAGAAAATGATAATGAATACAATCAAGTTCTGATCCTATTTAGAATACTGTGTTTGAAGAGTGAGTACAGAGGCTGGAGAGAGTACAGTAGGTAGGGCATTTGCCTTGCATGCTGCCAACCTGGGTTCAATCCTCACCTTCCCTGCATCCTCTGTGGTTCTTCCAAGCCTGCCATAGTAATTTCTCAGTGTAGAACCAAGAACAGCCCTGAGCACTTTTGTGTCTGGCCCCCAAACCTAAAAAGGAGTGCAGAATATTTGGGGAGGAAGGGGTTGGGGGACAACTCCCAAGCATTGTTTGGGACCTTACGAGCCACTTTTGTCCAAACCAGTTTAGCAACTCATTGTGAGTCCCTACATATGCAGTGCTTCTCAGGCCCTGTCATGCTAGGGACTACCATGATCACTCTAAAAGTTTGGGGACCTCCAGAGTCACCTTTAGTGATCCTCAGAGGCCAGTTGGCACCCAGGATGGGCCCCAGGTTTGATGCACCAGCACTCTATCGTTGGCCCAAGAGCCAGTGCATCTTTCTGTGTGGTTTCTAGATAGAACAGACATACTTGTATCCTATGAAAATCGAATCTAGTGATACTCCAATGAAGACAATGCATGTTGTACCTGCTGACTGTAATATTTTGTTTAACCTTTGCAGGTCATTACTGGGCTTCTCCGGCGAGCAGATGAGGTGAGCTTGCAGGAAGGTGTGATTGATTGCCTGCAACTTTGCTTGTTTCTTCTGTGATTCTTTGGCTTTCTTTGACCTTTTACCTCGGTGCTGTATATGAAGGTGGCCTGAGTGGTGCTGTGGGTTTTGAGAAATGAGTAGCCTGTGTCTCTGGGTACTTCTTTGCACCAGAGACCTCTCTGGAAGTTCCAGGGCCTTGGCCCAAGAGTGTTTGTTTTGTTTGTTTTTGGGGGGCCATACCCATTGACACTCAGGGGTTACTGTGGCTGTCCGCTCAGAAATCGCTCCTGGCTTAGGGGAACCATATGGGAGGTCAGGGGATCGAACCACTGTCTGACCTAGGCTAGTGTTTGCAAGGCCTTACCTCTAGCACCACTGCTCCGGCTCCCCAAGAATGTTTAAATCAAAGTTTTCCTTATAGAAAACTTACTTCGAAGAATATGTCGTTTAATGGGTGATGGCATATTTATATACTCAGCAGTTTGAATAAATGAGCTGAGTTCATAAATAACCACAGGGTTAAATCTAGAGTATATTTAACAATAAACTGACTGGTGCCACATTATCAGTGGCGTATGCTTGAAATTTATAGATGATGTTAAAGTGTACTATCAATTCAATAAAAAAAAGTCTTGTATGTGAGTAGGTATATTTAATCACCATTTAAGAAAAATAGTGGTACAAAAAAATTGGGCTGCCAAATTTTGTTATGCTTTTTAGCCAAAGTTTTAAAATTCAGAAGATAAACATGCTATTATGGATGCTTGGAATAGTCGTTATGGAATCCTAATGCAGCTGGGAAGGTCATTGTACCGGTCCTAGGAGGATCTTTCCTTAGGAATAGAATGAGCAGGACTTCCATTGTTTCTGCATTGCTTATTTCTTAAGACATTTGATGCTGGTTTCCAAATTGTAACATTCATTAAATCTGGTCCTTGGTGATATTTGTGACATTATTTTATATGCCTATTTAATAGTCGTCGTCTGCTTCATAAATAATGCTTTATTATATAAAAATAAATGTCTATCAATGTTAAATTTTATGAACAGCCTCCTATTTGATAAAGAACAAGAATGAAGCTTCTCCACCACCCCTTACTGCTGGTAGATCTTACTCATCCTTGAGGTTGTTCTGAATTTCACAACCTCTGCTTGCTTGCAGCAGTTAATTAAGCCTCCTGCCATGCCTGTCACCAGTCATTGTCTAAGTGTTAAAACCTCTTGGTTGAATTTTATCTTCAGCTTTTGCAGATAGTGAGAAATGTGATACAGTTTCTGTGCTGGGAGTTAATTTATTAAATATCTTTAAGACCCTCGCTTTTCTAATCAGATTCCTCCCAGTGAGCATCCATTTG
>PVKC010023301.1:0-17271 GCA_004027635.1 Crocidura indochinensis
TCATGAAATTTGCCTATATTTGCATAGTCTGGGATACTATTATGCTGTGAATGAAATGAGTAAGAGGGAGAGGAATAAACATAGAATACTCTCACTTTTCTGTGGAATATAGAAAAAGTAAGAGAAAATATGGTAATATTATCCATAACCAGCCATGATATGAAGTTTACCACAAATAGTTTGGGCACAATTAAAAACACTTGACAACTACCATAGCAATGATAGTGAGAAAGAGAAATAGAAATGTCTGTCTTGAAGAAAGGAGGGTGAGGAGGAAAATGGGGATGGGGAACATTGGTGGCAGAAAAGTTGTACTGATGAAGGGCTGTGTGCATTTGGTTATTGAAAATATGTAAATACTATTAACATATTTTAAATAGTGCTGCATTTCATAGTGTGACATTTCTCACAGTATGGACTATGGACATTTCTGTAACAATGATGCTTAAAGAAATGATTAAATATTAAAAAAGTCAAAGTGAAAAAACTATAGTAAGACTAAAGAAAAATGTTGCTTTAATTTAGTACTCAACACAAGTGTGAAATGCTGCAAACAATAGTTTATTGCATTACTCTGAAGCATCTAAAATATACATGCCATAAATATATATTTTCAGAATAATGTTATTTTTCTCAAGAATATATTATTTGACCATAATTATAGAAAGTTTTCCATCATTATAAAATGCATTCAGATGAAAAAGTCTAGAAAATCTGATAGAATAAATCACTTTATAAAGTTATCAAATAAGTCAGACATAGTGACATAAGTGAGACATAGACACAAGTCTTGTGAGTTGCTGACACTAATAAATTCCCTGGCATCTTGAGTACTGTTGGCTGCTTTATGCACCAACAAAATCTAAAGTGTTTCAGGTATCATTGGAGTAGACTAGGTTATCCTTGGTCTGCATCAGTTTCCACAAAGATCTCTATACTACCTGCTCTTGCAGCCCCATTTTTCCTTTGACTCCAAACAAAATCATATAGTTAAAGCACAACATGCAAAAGTGCAAATTCTCATACAGCTTATACTTTTTTATCACTAGAAGATACTTAATAAATCTACATGCATTAAACTATATATCTACATAATTAACAATATATACCTATATTGTTGCTGCTACTCTTTTTTTTGAGTCCATATCCAACATATACCTGCATTTTTTTATTTTGATCATAATGGCTTACATATCTTTCACAGTAGTATTTTAGGTACATATTAACATTGAATCAGGAGAATACCCATCACCAAATTTGTCCTCCCTCCATCCCCATTCCTTTTCTGCAACCCATATCCCCTACCATTACCTCCGGACTGCTAGAGTAGGTGTTCCCCTCTTTGTCTAGCTTACTATTAGTAATCATATATCCATTTGGTCCTGGTGCCCTCCAGAGCTAGATAAATCGAGTTATATGGTTTTGCTTAAGGGAAAGAAAAGCAATAGAATGGGGGTAATAACTAAGAAAAAATAAAATAAAATTAATCAAATATGCTGAAATGGACAGAGACCTTCTAGAGGCTATCAACCTCAGTTTGAGAGAGGACATTGAAAAGGTGATTGAAACACCATAACAATACAAAAAGAAATGTCAAATTAAATATCCAGGGAGCACTACAGCAATAAAGACAAGCACCACACAATAGTCTTGGTTCTGAAATCAAATCATGCCAGAGTGCAAAGAGAAAGAGAAAGATAAGATGAAATGAAATAAAATAAAAGTGGAGACATCAACTTTAATATCTACACCAAAATAAAGACTTTAAAAAAATCGATCAATCAATAAATATGTGGAAAATGATTATTTTGTGCTTTTTTTTCTTTTCCCCCCTGCATAGGCACAGTAACTATTGGGGATATTATAGAGGGAATTCCCTTGGCCTAGGAGATACAGGGTTTCTCCACCCCTGAAGTACTCCATCCCTGAAGTATACTGTCATATAGAATCTTTGCATGATCATTTACTCTCCCCTCGGTGCTTTTGTGTACACCTGCATTTTTTGGAGGTCATGTAAATGGAATGCATGAAGGGATGTCAGAGACTTTTGAGTCCAATGATCAGAATTTATTTTACTTTCAGGGTAAGTAAACTTGTTATATTCAGGCATCAGCCCTTGGAGGGCACTGAGATTGTATGAAGAGTTAGGGATTGAACCACAAAATGCATTCTGAATTCTATACTATTTCTCTTTCCTTGTAAAACTTCTTGACAAAATTCAGCACATATTTGTGACATAAAAAAATCCAGTGAATTAAAACCAAAAGAAATATAACAGAACACAATTTAACAGAGAAATAAAAACTAACATAGAGGTGACAAAACTGAAAGATTTTTTTCTTAATATTAGGAATAAGGAATGGCAACTTTCACCATTACTGCTTCAAAAGGCTTAGAAACATTAGACAAGAAAAATATACAGAAATTAAAATTGAATGCAATATTGTAGTAGGTTATAAAATAGGTATACAACAATATATTACTTTTAAAATGAAGATATGGTTTAAGCAAAGTTTCTCAGCAAGGGATCATATGAGGCTCTGTAGGCTCCAAGAATATACCAATAAATCCAGAAGTAAATTATAAGCCCAAAGTAATTAGAAGGTCTCAGCATAGAACTATTTGTGGGTAAATGGTTGGACAGGTGCAAAGGGAACGCAGGAAAGAATTAAGGTTTCAGTGGGACCATGATTGCAGAAACAAAACAAAACAAAAGTTGAGAAACACTGAATTATAGGAATTTAAATGAAGATAAAATCTAATTGAAAAGGAACAAAATACACAATAGTACATTTGATATGGTAAAATACCTTTGTAATTAATTTCAGTCTTTGCCTGGTGCAGATTGCCACCAGTGTGTAAACTAGTAATGGAAAATCACTGTGTTAAGCAGCAATGACTTTTTTTTTTTTTTTTTTTGTAGACAGGAAGGAAATTTCAGCAGTCTGGCTTTGTTCCACAGGCTTGTTGAAAATTACTGACCTAAAGCAATTTGCAGACACAACAACATGTCTATGAAAATCCCAATGGCAATTTTTAAGGAAATGAAGCAAATAATTCTAAATTTTGCATGGAACCACAAAAGAACCTGAATCACAAGCAATTATGAGAATAAAAAAGAAAATCCTTGGCAGTTTGTTCTCAAACTTCAAACTATATTGTAATTAAATAACCATTATATTGTACTAGATTGTAGAAAGTGGCACAAATAGGGTTTTTCCCTTGCAAATAGCAAAGTCAAGTATATATCAGGCACCATGTAGTTTCCTTAAGGATGATAGGAGTGATCTCTACACAATGAACTATGAATAAGCCTATGTAATGTACTGGCCTCTAGATAATAACAATATGGCATTTAAACAAATGCAAACAGTGAATTACATTTGAGAGTTGAGAAATTACTAAACTCATGTATGAAGAGTAAGTATATTTAAAAAATAGTAAAATTTTTATAAAAAGAAAAACTTTAACAAAAAGGTTGAGAAATTGGAATAGCTACATTAAAACAAACAATGAAACAGAAATGAAATAAGTCAACTTTTAACAAGATGTATAAAATTTAAAAGAAAATGAATTGGGACTAGGGCAAAGTTTTTTCTACTTGATTGAGGTAAGCGAGGCCAGGCAATATTGTAGCCAGAGGGGAAGGAAATCATTGTGATCCTGCAGTGATGAGAGTGATGTAGACTATGGGAAGTGTGTGAAATAAAAAGAGCCATTTTGAACTGAACTGCAGTGAGTGAGCTCAGAGAACATTTTATTCTAGTCAAGGAGCCCCAAGACAACACATAATAAATAGCACCACACTACAAAGGTTGCAATGAGAAAACATTTCCATACCCACACACATAGTGAATGAAGACTCAACCATCTCTATAGCATCTCTGATCAAGACATTAGAAAAGAACTGTTTAAAATGTTCAAATAAGTCAAATAAACAATGGGCAAACATCCCATAAGATACAGCAGTGGAGGTAGGGGTAAGGTGTCTGCCTTGCAATCGCTAGCCTAGGACGGACCGTGGTTCAATCCACCAGCATCCCAAATGGTCCCTCCCAAGCCAGGAACGATTTTTGAGCGCATATCCAGGAGTAACTCTGGAGTGTCCATGGGTGTGACCCGAAAAGAAAAATGCAACAAAACAAAAAGAATATATGAAATAGAAATGACAAAACTTCAATAAAAAATATCAGGATTGAAAAATTTTGTAGGTGAAATTAAAAATTCACAGGAAATCTTCATCAGAGTAATAACTACCGACTACAGAATCAGTGAGCTGGAAGATGAATTGCATAGCACCTCCATTCAACAGATGAGGCTGGAAAAGTGTCTTAAAATAAATGAACAGAAGACTAAAAAATATCCTCAAAATGATTAAACAGAAAACAATAGAACTTTGGCATAAATTTAAAAGGAACAACATAAGAAATATTGGGGCAGAAGAAGGCCATTAAGAAAACCCTTCTAAAGAAAACAGCAACATCAATGCTGTTAAATCCCAAGAATTTAAGATTGCCTTTACCCACAATTTGGATGCCAAAATATTACAAGTTAAAAAAGTTCCAAATAAAAGCACCCCAAAGCACATCCTAGTAACAATGATGAAAAACACAGATAGAGATAGATTCGTGAAAGAAGAAAGATAATGAAGGAAAATACATAAAAGAATTATTCTTGAATGGCCCGAGCTTTAGCACAGTGGTAGGGTGTTTGCCTTGCACACAGTTGACCCAGGACTGACCACAGTTCTATCCCTGGCCTACCATATGATCCCCCAAGCAAGGAGCGATTTCTGAGCACATAGCCAGGAATAGTCCCTGAAACTCATAGTTTGTGGTCCAAAAAACAAAAACCAAGATTAAAAGAAAGAAGCACTATTAAGATTTACAGCAGATTTATAATAATCAACCCTCCAGGTCCAAAGGCAGTGGAGGAAATGGTCAAAAATTCGATGAAATAAAATCAACAACAAGAATACGCCACTCAGCCAGACTATTGTTCAGTTAGAAAAACGGATACACAGCTTCATTGATCAACAGTAGCTCAAGAACTTTACAGACTGGAAAACAACCTAAAGAAGTAATAAAGGGTCTACTTTAAGGCAAGACAAAACATAAACACACCAAGCTTCTAAAGTATAAGGCTAACAATCATTCTTCTCAATGTCAATGTATAAATATCCTATTGAAGAGATTCAAGTGGCAAACTGGATCAAAAAATAGAATTTAATATTTTACAGCATTGGGGACAATCCTTCAAGCAAACAACTCTCTTATAAAGACTAGCATGGCATTGATTATCAGAAAAAATTATATTCTTAAATGTATATACACCAAATGGGGCTTAAATACTTAAAGCAACTGCTAATAGATTTGAAGAAAGACATCAAGAGCAACACGATGGTAGTGGGAGAATTCAACACTGCCTATCACCTCATTCTATACCAACAAGCTTAATGTTCAACAAGGACATACTGCCTTTGGAGGAAGAAATGGAAATGGAAAAGAGTGGTTTAGTATATATATGGCTTTGCACCTTGAGAAAGATGCACATGGAAAAATTTTGCTACATGCTGGGCAATTAAACATACCTCTAAAAAATAAAAAGGTTGGAAATTGCATTACTATCTTCTCAGATTATGATGCACTGAAAATATAAGTAAATTACAAACAGACTCAGAGATATAACTTTATTTTTATATTATTGCCATACTATCTTTTAGTTTTCATTTTTTTAAATAATATTTTTATTTAAACACCTTGGTTACAAATTCATAGTTGGGTTTCAGTTATAGAAATGAATATCCCCCTTCACCAGTACAACCTTCCTACCAACAATGCCTCCATTTCCTTCCTCCACCATGCCCTTTACCCTATGCCCTACCTATGTTTCAGACAGGCATTCTATATCTCTCACTCATTACCATTGTCATGACAGTTGTTATTATCGTTATTTCTCTAACTTCACTCACCACTCTTTGTAGTAAACTTCATATCATAGTATGGACCTTCCAGTTCATCTTTATTTTCTCCAGATATTATTATCATATGATTTTTTTATTTTTCATAAGTTCCACAGATTGAGACTATTCTGTGTCTCTCCACTGATTCATTTCAGTCAATATAATAGTGTCCATGTCCATACATGTATAAGAAAATTTCATGACTTTATTTTTCCTAATAGCTGCATTGTTTATATGTACCAAATATGTATATTTGTTAAAAATTCTTTGGCCACTCAACTGCTGTGATGCATCTGGGTTGTTTCTAGATTCTGGCTATTGTAAAGAGAGATGCAATAAACATCGGAGTGCAGAGGGCATTTTTGTATTCTGATTTTTTGTGTGTTCCTAGGGTATGTGCTCCTAGGTATATGCTGAATCATATGAATTCAAATTCTAACATTTTGAGGAATATTCATATTGTTTCCCAGAAAGGCTCTACTTTATGGGAATCCCACCAGAAGGAATAAGAGTTCCTTTCTTCTCACATTCCAGCCAGCACTGATTGTTCTTGTTCTTTGGGATGTGTGACAGTC
Organism: Crocidura indochinensis; assembly: GCA_004027635.1. Classification (NCBI taxonomy): domain Eukaryota; kingdom Metazoa; phylum Chordata; class Mammalia; order Eulipotyphla; family Soricidae; genus Crocidura; species Crocidura indochinensis. The sequence continues at coordinate 6,538 of PVKC010023301.1, forward strand.
TCTGTGGTATGAGATGGTACTTCATTGTTGTTTATTTGGATCTACCTGATAATTAAGTGATATGGAGCATTTTATCTTGTGACTTTTGACCATTTGTATTTCTTCTTTGAGTGTCGGTTCATTTTTTCTTTCCATATTTATATGGGGCTTGATTTTTTTTGTAAAGTTCTGTCAGTACTTTTTATCTTAGATATTAGTTCCTTATCTGATGGGTATTTGGGTGAATAATTTCTACTGTTCTGTGGCTGATTTTTGTGTCATAGTCACTGTTTCTTTTGAGCTGCAGAATCTTTTCAGTTCCCAACAACAATCAAATTTTAATCAAGGAATTTAAATAAATATATATAAATATGTTTGAGACAAATCAGAGATATATAACTTTAATTCCTTGAAATTAAATAGCACAATATTGTACAGCCAGTGACCAGAGATGAAATGAAAGAGGAAATCAAAAGATTCCTGAAAACACATGATTATGTTGATACAAATCAGGGGTCCTCAAACTTTTTAAACAGGGGCCCAGTTCACTGTCCCTCAGACCATTGGAGGGCCAGACTATAGTAAACACAAAAATTACGAACAAATTCCTATGCACAGTGCATACATCTTATTTTGATGTGAAGAAACAAAACGGAAACAAATACAATATGTGGCCCGTGGGCCATAGTTTGGGGACCACTGATACAAATGATCAGTATTTGTGCCACACAGAAAAAACTGATACTAAGAATATATATATATATATATATATATTTAATGGCACAGTTTAAGAAATTGGAAAATGAGAATTAAAATGAACTGAAAGTAGGTAGTTGGAGAAAAAAAGAAAACTTAGAAAATAAATTAATAAACTGGACACCCAAAAAGTAATCCATAAGATCAATGAAAGCAAGAGTTGGTTCTTTGAAAAAAATAAACAGAAAAACAATAAGAATCTCCAAGATGAGCCATATGCTAGACCACTGCTATAAAATATGTACTGCTACAAAATCAATTGTATAGAAATGATATAAACTATGATGTATTGAAGGTAGAAGTGAATTTCAAACATGAATAAATAAATTTAACTCCTGGAAAACATATAGCTTCTACTGAACAATCAGAGAGGAAATTAAAGAAGAAATCAAGAGATGTCTGGAAAATGAGCCATGAACTATCAGTATTTATGGGCATTAAATGGCATTAAGAGAAAAAGTAATACATTTGCAAGTACATATCAGGAAGGGGTGTTCTTTTTATAACTAAAGCCCAACTACAAACATGTTTGTAATAATGTTGCATAAATAAAGATACTATTTTTTAAAAGACTTCAGTCTCAGAGCTACAAATGGCATATTTGTTTATGATGGCAAAAAAACTTTCCCCAAAACAAGCAAACAGTGAGACCTTGTCTTCTTTATTTCCTGTGTGAATGTGTGAATGTTTTTCTAATTTCTATGATAAAACTACTATTTTTATGGCAGCACTACTGAATAATAGCATAAAGACGGGACGAACTTTTTTGGTAGATCATAGAGGAAAGGCTTTTATTATTCCATAGCCATTGAATATAAAGCTAATCATGGGCTTGTGGTAAATGGTTTTGACTACATTGCGGGAGATTCTTGCAATTTCCATCTTGTTGAGAGTTTTTATCATAAATGGGCACTGTAACTTGTCATTTTTCTTATCATTTATTGCTATGATCATATGATTTTTTTTGTTTGTTTTTTGGGTCACACCAGCAGCGCTTAGGGTTACTCCTGGCTCTAAGTTCAGAAATCGCTCCTGGCAGGCTAGGGGGACCATATGGGATGCCGGGATTCAAACCACCAGCCTTCTGCATGCAAGGAAAAAACCCCACTTCCATGCTATCTCTTCGGTCTGATCATATGATTTTTTTTAAATTTCTTTTATTGGTGTGGTGTATTAAAGTTATTGACTATTCTATGTTAAACCATCTTTTACATCTGGGAAATGAATCCTACTTGGTCATGGTGTATGACTTTTTTTGATGAGCTGGTGGATTCTATTTGCTAGTATATTCTTGAGGTCCTTTACATCTTTGTCACAGCCTCTTTCTGTTTTCTTTCTTTCTTTCTTTCTTTCTTTCTTTTTTCTTTATTTCTTTCTTTCTTTTTTATTTTTATACATATGATTTTACAAAAGATAATGGACAGAAAAGAAATTGATATGGTATGGGAATATTTAGTTCTAAAATGAAAAAAAATAAAGGAAAACAATTCAGATCATCCAAAGGACACATTAATTATTATGGGACTTAGAACATATTAATCCCTAAGTTCATGGTAAAGTGTTAGGAAAATTTTGAGAATTTTATTGACCTGCATAATGAACTTTATCATATATGGTGAAGATTTCTTAATGTAGACGAGCTATTTACAATGAATTATTAATATAAGTCTTTATTTAAGTACCATGATTACAAGTATGATTATAGTTAGGTTTTCAGTCAAATGTATTTTAATGATAATCATCTGTGCTAATATAAATGGAAGTTCTTGTGACAAGAATAACTGCAAAATATACTTAAAAAGCTTGATTCAATAAGAGTATAATTAGTTCATTAAGAAATGGAAAGAACAAAATAAATGCACACAAAATGAATGGGTTGATCAGATGAACTGTAATGAAGTTAAGAAGAGTGATCAACATAGAACCACATAAAAATACCAGTTTGATAGCTGAGCTGAATTCAGAATATTATTCTTTCTTCAGGTAGAAAGATAGATAGTAGGAGAATTTTAAGTTTATGAAAATACAGGCAGCATTTTGGAAAACTTCTACATTTGGCAAGTCAAATAAAGTAAAGCTGCTTGAATACAAAATGATGTTAGTTCTTCCTTTTTTTTTTTTTTTTTGGTTTTTGGGTCACACCTGGCAGTATTCAGAGGTCACTCCTGTAAGCTCAGAAATTGCCCCCGGCAGGCTCGGGGGACCATGTGGGATGCCCGGATTCGAATCATCATCCTTTTGCATGCAAGGCAAGCGCCTCACCTCCATGCTATCTCTCTGGCCCCAATGCTAGTTATTCTTTATGTTCACTTGCAAAGACACAAATTTCCAAATGTTTGTATAACTCTTATAGATATCTGTCTCCTTTACTAGTCTGTAAATCTCAGGATTACTAAATATGAATGCTATTTCTTTAAACAAATTTTCATTAAAAATGGATTAAAGATTTTAAGGCCTAAATTTGAAAAATAAATTGAGGAAAATATAGGAAATATCTATGATATAGACTTTAGAAACCTCTTAAGTTATTTGACTGTGTTGTCAAAAAAACAACAGTAAAAATAAAGAAATTAGCACAATCATTGAAACAAAATATCATTGAAAAGTATATTCACTGTGAAAATAAAGACTATATTTAAAAAAAGCCTACTAAATGGCTGAAAATATTTCACACCATATATGAAGGGCCAATTTCCAAGATATAAATCACCCAAAAGTCAACAACAAAATGAATGAACGCCAGATCTAAAAGCAAAAAGATTGAGCAGACACATTTTCAAAGACATATGGATAACCTAAAGGTATGTGGGAAAATACCTTTCATCATCACAGACTACCAGAAAGATCAATCAATAATAATATTGTCTCATATCAGTGAGAAATGTCTGTATCAAAATAAGCAGAAGCAACTATTATTGATAGGGATATGGTAGGGAAAAAACATGCCACAATTTATTTATTCTGTTTTCTGTTATTGGTAATTTTTTCCCAGCTTTTGGATATTGTCAGTAGGGCTACAATGAAATAGGGTATACAGATGCTTTTTCCAATTTGTATGTCAGTGTTGTTAGGATATATACCAGTAAGTGAATTACTAGTTTTATTGTTAAAACTAGTATGTGCAAGGCAAGTACCTTGATTCGTACACATTTTTTGGCCTCAGATATTGTTAATTATTTGATGCTTTATATAGTTTTTCAAAGAAGCTGAATCATTTTATAATCCAATCACAGTGAATCAGGGCTTGTATATGTCTTGTCAGTAAGTTAGATCTAATGAATTTAAATCATAACCATGATTTAAAACCAGCAATTTTTTAAAAAATAAAATTTTATTCTACATTTTTGGACTGGTACAATTATCTGTGTTCAGTAATTACAATTGGCTCACTGCCCAGGAATCACTCCTGGTAGTACTCAGATGTGGTGCTGAGAGTTGAAAATGGATTGATGAAACTATCAATACAGTGCTCTTGCCCTATGAATATTTATCTTCCAAAATGTGTCATTAAATTTAACTTACTGACAGACATATAACAAATAGTTCTTACTATCATTGTCCTAGTACACCTTTCTCTACTCTAACTGGAACTGATCACTCTGGAAAAGACCTCAGTGCCGAAAGGGGAGAAAGTGACATGCAAGGAAAACACCCCTCCATTGATAATAGTGCAGAACACAGTGTCAAAAGCAGAGAGAAACAGAGATATAAAGAGACATAGAAAGGGAGAGTGTGTGGGAGAGAACAAATTGTCTACCGTAGAGACAGGTAAAAAGGAAAGGATGAGGGATGAGAACAATTCGAGGACATTGGTGGTGGGATGCGTGCACTTGTGAAAGATGGTGTACATTATATGACTTGAACTCAATATTGAACAATTTTGTAACCACGGTGCTTAAATGAAGCAATTAGCAAATATATATATATATATATATATATATATATATATCAAGCTTTCTCAGTTACTATTAAATAGTTGTTCAAAAATAAAAATTTTGAGGATCATTTACTTCTATTATTTTATTACATACATATGATAAAGACCAGACATTTGTAAGAATTTTTCCAATACACAATGACTGCGATTGAAAGCATAGAGTTGGGAAGAGTAAGAGCTATCTTGATGCAATAGAACCAATTGTGATGATGTTTTATCAACCTATTGAAGTGTTCTCTAGAATAAAATTCTTTAGAATTTTCAACTGAGATGTGGGAAATAATAATCAATGGTTTTTAGCTACCTTTATACACGTTTTTATTTCAAACTTCAAACCAAGTCAGGCATTTTTATTTAAAAAATATAATTTGGGAAGATTAAATTGCATATAATCAGAAAGCTGAGAAGATAAAACCAGGATTCAAAGTATCTCACTTTGAATGTAAAGATGCATTGTGGTCTACTCTACTTCAATGTTCTTCCTCAGTAACATAAAATACAAATATGATACTATTAATCATGTATTCTGAATTGTTTGCCAGAAATCAAATGATCTATAAGGATCATGAAATAAGGTATATCCTGCCTGACAGACTAAAAACTCCTAGAATCATGCTGTAAACATGTTATATCCTAAAGTCATCTTATCTCAGCAATACAGCTATGAACAAACACTCTGAAAAGCTTTACAAGATAAAACATACTCTCAGTGAAAAAGATGGTGCCACTTTTTTTTTCACACAATTGAAGATGAACCAGTTTGACCTTCAGTATTGGCAAGAATGGGAGTTTTTCTCTTAAGCTTTCTCAATTTAGTAACCACTTTTCCTTCTGAAATGTAAGTTTTCCACAATAGCTCACAACTATAGAAATCTGAGAATTCAATCATGACTTAACTTCTACCAACAGACCAAAATATTCTCATATGACATTCAGTGTTGGTGGGAATATAATGGACATGTTAACTACCTCTTCTTCTCTCCGGGCGCTATCTTCACTATCAAGTTTAATCATAAAAAAGATGAATACCTTAGTCATTTCCTCATATCCCCTGCAGATAGGACTTTAGTGAATACAATTTACAATTATGCTCTCAGCCTGTAAAGTGAATCAATACCAGAATTGTTCATTTGAACAGTATTTTTTCCTTTGCAGACCTTATCTGTTATTCACTATCTTTTATACGAGTCATCACACAATACAATTTTTGGAAAGTTTTGTCTAAGGAAAAAGTTATTTCTACAGATAAATGTGTTAATTTTTCAGAAAATAAAAAATTGAAGTGAGAGTACATGAAAATCGATTATTTTACTTCTTACATTTCCTGCTGAAAAACTAGAACCATTTTGAGTGCCCAGATTAGAAATACATTTATACCAAGGGTCAGTTGACAGATACTTAGTCTTGCTTATTTTAGAAAATTTTATTCACTCACATTTTTATTTCTTTTTCTTGGTATTCAAATCATGCTTTGGCTATAGAGTATATCTTTTGTGTGTTCAAAGCATTCTTGACTAAAGAGGAAATTTAAGAAAAAGTATGATATATGATAAAGTACAAAAATGATTTAAAGTATGATCTTTCAACACGTCATGATTTTTTTACTCTAGTAATAGCAATCTTTTCTTAAAATAAATGTTAAGTAACAGAGTTTTTTTTGTTAGTTTTAGTATGCAGGTATTAGAAACTCAAAGATATTTTATTCAAAATTACCCTTTGAGCTCCTTTTCAAAGCATTAGGGAAATCTTGTCATTGTCAACTGATGCTGTCAATCATTTGTCAGTTACCAAGATGATCGTAAATAGTGTCGTTGTATCACATCTGTATCAGACACCTCTTTTAACCTATTTATTTCTGTAGCCTAGGTCACTCTGAGTTGTTAGTTACTTAGTCTGTTTACTTTTTTAATTAGGATTGCACTTGTCTCCAAATATCTACAAGAGAATTCTGAAAGAAAATGCATGAAGTTTTCAAATCTAGATTTTGAATGTTTTTCTAAAATTAGTAGTGCCCTAAAAATAGCTAATGTAATCGATAATGTCTTCAATAAGAAATCATTTATTTTGATGGGTAAAATATTATAAAGGCCTTAAAATTATACTATTATTTTTTATGTCTAAACTAATGCTATTAATGCATCACAACCTTGTGACACGTGTTGTAATCAATCAAAGTGTCAGGTCAGGTATTTATTTTGTAATCAAGACCTCATCTTTGCTTCTCTATCTCTAGAAATATATGAAATGTCTAAAACAAAAGTTATAATTTTCTCATGTGGGTGAGCTCATATACCCTAAAATATTTTGTAGTACTTATCAGAATTTACACATTGAAGCACTATTTTTATTGTTTCATATTGTAAAGTTAAAATAACATAGAAAGCACACCACAGAAAGGGTTTTAGTTTCACCCAACTCATTATCTTTACAGGAAAATAAACTAATTTTTATGACTTTCCATATATAGATCCTCTGTGTGTGTCTTTCTTTCTCTGGTTCATGGAGCTGAAGTGATAATTTGGCCCACATGGTGTACATTGTGGAAAATCGAATCATTATTCATAAATAAATATTTCATAGAGCTTCTGCCATTCTTTGGAGGCAATGATCAGCTGTTTTAGAAGACACATATCAGCTGCCTTTGGAGCCTTCTAATTATTTAACAAAGTTTATATTTTTATATAAAAAGGTAGATTTTATAAAAAGTTCTTCAACAAATGCATACAACTCTTATACTCTCACTTTTAGTTTTATAGATTTTATACAAAATAACTCAATGACACTCTCATGAATCAACTTTCATATTTTTGTCTCATCTCTGGAAATATCAGGCAGATTATATACAGATGGATGAGAGTCTGTGTCTAAAAATTTGATAATCATTAGAACTCATAGAATGAAGATTGCTATTTAGTCTCAAATTCTCATAACAAAATATATTTCACATCAGTAAAGGTAATATTTAACATATATTACAATTTCCTTCTTAGTTGCATAGTATTTCAACATAAAGATAAAAATAAATTATATGGAAGGAGTTTGGCTAAATTTACCAGTCAATCTTATTCAATGAAATCCTGATGTAATTAGAGTTCTGAGATACTCATCAGACTCCATTAAAATGTTTGATTAATACAGTAAAAATGGTACTATTTATGATATCCTTAATAATTTACATTTCACCAAAATCGTATGTTAAGAATTGCAGTCCAGAGAGATAGTACAGTGCATAGGGTACTTGCCTTGCACTTGTCTAACTTGAGTTTAGTCCATAATATCTCATATGATCCCTGGAGTCCTCTGGAACTAATTCGCATCTGCAGAGCCAGAATTAACTCCTGAGCACTGGTAGGTGTGGCCCCAAAACAAACAAACAAATGAACAAAAGTCAATAAAAATTAAACTAACAGGAAATAAGTTAGACTTCACTAATCACTAATCTAAATTAAGCATCATTTGTTTTAGAAAAGTAAAATTTTGTATGAAGGGAACACTGGCATGCATCTCCTTGGAATTTAAGTTATTAACATTATAATATTAATATAATAACATTATTTAATTTTGTAACTTTTATGATTATAAGTATTTTCTATTAAAATTATCTTTTAAATTAAAAATAATTAACTACCAAACAGCTATAAATTAGGATACCACATTTTCTCCTCTTCTTAGGGACCCGTGTCAAATCCTTGACTCTCTTTGAGGTTCCTTGACCATTTCCCTGCTTATGTGCACATACTGGCACCTTAACACAACCATCTTAGCTGTACCTGAGTATTTGAATTAAAGTGGGTGATGAAAGTAATTATGCAATGAGCTATAAAGAGAATCACAAAAAAGAATAAGCCATGGCCTACCCAAGGTAATTATCTAGGGTGATTGAGTGAAACACTGCTCATACCAGGAGGTAGACTATTTCTGTTCCTGCCTCATAACATGTGGTTTTAGAAAATAGTGTCCCTCCTTGTTCAGAATCCAAGAGAAACCTGACATATGGTCTTTACAAAATAGTGTGCTGTCTTGTTTAGAACCCAGGACTCCACATTAAAAATTACAAAATACTATAAAAAACTTTTGAAATTTCAGAAGATTGTGGATTTTTCTGATAATAAGAATTAACCAACAGGTATGGCAAGATAAAAGTGCTGTTAGATAAATGCCTTCTTTAATAGTCATAAGAAGTTTTAGAGAAATATTTTATTATTCTGTTTAATTAATAATCAAAGTTAGGTTTAGGAAGGCTAAGAAAATTGCCCAGGTGAGAGGTGCTAGAGATGACACCCAGGATGCTTCTAAGTCTGATTTCTGCCACTCTCCATCACTGGTCCTCTCATTTATGCCCTTTTTTAGACTGAAAAAGAGTAAGGACGTGCCATATTCAAAACCAGAAAGCTTTTTAGGGGCACAGATAGAACTAAAATTAAGACTAGCTTGGCAGCTGAAAAACTGTTTGAATATGGAGCCAAGATAAATGTCATCCCTTTTGTGGCACAAAAAATGAAAATATTCCTCAATCAGAAAACTGATTTTATTAAGTCATGGACTGGCCTACTCCTTTTCCTCTCATTCTCTTGACACTCAAGTCTCATAAAATACTCATGGATAGATAACACTGGACAAACAATCCACTATGAAACTGGCCTGGCTCATGTAAATTCTCTCTCAGTAGGTGTTTATTATATTTATATCGGTTTAACCTGCTTCCATTGCCAATCTATTATGCTGGAATTCCCCCTTGCTGAGGGCAGCTGTGTTATTCTTTTCTTGACTAAATCCCAAGAACTATCACTCTTGCATTTTGGGAACCAATTATTTAAAGTAAACAACTTTAATCAGATGGTGTCTTTTCTTACATCCTGCCACTTGCAAAATCTGGAGCATTCTCTTCTGAACTTAACTACTTCATATTGTCCCTTTTTCCAAAAGACTGAAATTGGTGTGAAATGAGAAAATGATATGACGTCTATTATTGTAAAGAGTCAAAAGAATGCATAGAGAATGATACTTGTAGAAGTTTCTTGCTTAGAAGGTGGAAGATTCAAATATACTCGTGAAAAAGAGTCCAAATGGCCCTGGGTATATCTTTATGAGTACCTTTCAAATAAAATGTGAATTTTTGAATGCCTCTTTCTACAAATAAATCTTAGAAAATATCTATTGCTATGTAATACTAACAAACATTTAATGCATATTTAAGAAACTAAGTTTAAGATCTAATGTATTTATACATAGTCCTGGTTTATACAAGGTCCTGGTTGATACATCTGTGTGTGGTATTCTCAAAAAGGGTTGGGAAGAATCCCCTTTGTGTACTAACTACAAGCAGTCAAAAGCTATTCCTTACAACCTCTGAAAGAAATGGCAGAGCTTCGCTATCTAAACTTGTCAAACTGCTAAGCCACCAAATTTGTTTCAGATCTATAAATCCTAGACATTTTAGCATTTTGTAGGTGTGTCAGCCCAATAGCATCATAGGAAATCTAATGAAGGTGTTAACATCATAACCTACCAACATAAGTGATCTTAGAGAGTAATACACAAAGCTCAATGTGTACCAATCACAGCCTGTAAATTCTTTTTTTTTTTTTTTTTTTGGTTTTTGGGTCACACCCGGCAGTGCTCAGGGGTTACTCCTGACTCCATGCTCAGAAATTGCTCCTGGCAGGCACGGGGGACCATATGGGGCACCGGGATTCGAACCGATGACCTTTTGCATGAAAGGCAAACGCCTTACCTCCATGCTATCTCCCAGGCCCCTTTTTAATTTTTTTTTTGGTACAGCCTGTAAATTCTTAGACACTAACTTGATTAGCACCATATTGAGATATAAAAATAATTTCAAATTGAACTGTTTTTATCTGTGTGGATAATACTATTTGCATTTCTGTTGTGAACAGCAATGTGAAGTAAATTTGCTTGTATCTAAAAAGAAAACAGAGAAACAAAAACAGAAATTTTTATAATATTCATATATGTTTACACATATATACATGTATATTAGATCTATTTATTATTTTCTACAGAATACAGAAAAATGCTTTGAAATAAAAACATCAGTGAAT
>PVKC010023302.1:0-17326 GCA_004027635.1 Crocidura indochinensis
CACACCCAGTAATGCTCAGGGGTTACTCCTGGCTATGTGCTCAGAAGTCGCTCCTGGCTTGGGGGACCATATAGGATGCTGGGGGATCAACTGGTCCGTCCGTCCTAGGCTAGCACTATCACCACCACGCAGGCCCCATTTTTTTTGTTTGTTTGTTTTTGGGTCACTCTCAGCAGTGCTCAGGGGTTACTCCTGGCTCTACACTCAGAAACCGTCCCTGGCAGGCACAGGGGATCATATGGAATGCCGGGATTCGAAGCACCGACCTTCTGCATGCAAGGCAAATGCCTTACCTCCATGCTATCTCTCTGGCCCATACTTCCTATTTCTAAGGGAAGAGTTTATTGTTTAAGGGGCAAATTGAAGGAGACAGACTATGTCAATAAAAAGGATTCCTGGGACCAGAGAGATACCTTAGAGGTAAGGCGTTGTTTGCCTTGCTTGCAGTGGTTTGAATCCCGGCATCCCATATGGTCCCCGAGCCTGCCAGGAGCGATTTCTGAGTGTAGAGCCAGGAGGAACCCCTGAGTGTTGGCAGGTGTGACCCCCCCAAAAAAAAGGATTTTTTTGCAATTCTTTTCCTAGTAAAAGTTCAACAGCCCAAAGCTACATCCTGGCCAAACTTTTTTTGATGTTAATTCTGAGGTAAAAGTTAGACAACAAGTACTCAAAGTCATATAGAAATGTCCCAAAAGGGGGCCCGGGAGATAGCATGGAGGTAAGGCATTTGCCTTTCATGCAAAAGGTCATCGGTTCGAATCCCGGTGCCCCATATGGTCCCCCGTGCCTGCCAGGAGCAATTTCTGAGCATGGAGCCAGGAGTAACCCCTGAGCACTGCTGGGTGAGACCCAAAAACAAAAACGAAAACAAAAAAAAAAAGAAAAAAAAGAAAAGAAATGTCCCAAAAAGCAGGAACTGCAAGGGTATTTTTTTAATTCATTTATTTTTATTTTGCAAGGGCGTTTTAAAGGCAGGAAAGAAGTTGTTTTTTTTTGTTTGTTTGTTTGTTTTGTTTTGTTTTGTTTTCGGTTTTTTTTTTGGGGGGTCACACCCGGCAGTGCTCGGGGGTTACTTCTGGCTCCATGCTCAGAAATTGCTCCTGGCAGGCACGGGGGACCATATGGGGCACCGGGATTCGAACCGATGACCTTTTGCATGAAAGGCAGACGCCTTACCTCCATGCTATCTCCCGGGCCCCAGGAAAGAAGTTGTTTTAAGAGTCTTTTTTTGGCACTGAGTTTTCCAGATAAAGAGAAATTTAATCAGGGCTATATTTGCCTGTAAAAAATCCTTATGTTAGGAAATAAAAAGTTTTACTATAAACACACAAAATTCAGCAGAAGAGAGATTCATATTTAAGCCAATTAAATGTATTCTTTAAAGCATATGGAATGTCAGTTTCATTAACAGGTGTCTTGTCCAGTTATCCACATTGAGAGGGAAACTTCTCAGTGGGCCTACAAGTGAGGTACTTCGCAGGAATTTTTGTCCAGCCATTCACACTTGAGGAAACTCAATGAGCCTTCTGACAAAATATCCCTTTAGAAATCTTGAGATTCCTCCTATGTTAATGGGTGTGACACTTCACTTTTCTGTTATTCTTAGTACTCATGGGAGCTAAATGTGAAGTGTGGTCTTACCGTCAATCCACTTTTCCCATTCACAATCAGATTAGTGCTTCTGATCTGATTCCTGTAGCCACTGATGCCTTGTGAGGATTCCCTAATTGTTTGCAAGATCAAGCCACTGTCTGTGGCTCTAATTTGTGTGCATCTGAATAACAAACAGGATTTGTGGCATTTGTAACTACTATCGCACAAAGCTCTAGCTGGCCTGGGCTCACAGTTGCTGGCATCTGGCAGTTCATATGGTATCACCTCACTTGACCACTGACCTTACCCAATCACAATGAATCAGAAGCCGATTTACAGAGATTTTTACATTTGTTGACACCAATTTGGGGGGTGGGTGCCTTGAATCATGGCTTTCTGGGTGGCTCTCCCGTAGCTCTAGGGTATCTATTACTTGCTCATGTCTGGCATGAAAGCCCCTACTCACATTTTCAGCAACAGCTGCTGACATTTGGTTTGTTGGGGGGGTTTTGTTTATATTTTTGGGTCACACCGGCAGCGTTCAGGAGTTACTCCTGGCTCTGGACTCAGAAGTCGCTACTGGCAGGCTCCAGGACCATATGGGATGCTGGGAATCAAACCTAGGTCCATCCCAGGCCAGCTGTATGCAAGGCAAATGCCCTACCACTATGCTATCACTCTGGGCCCTGCTGGGGACATTTGGACCATGTCTGTGCTGGGTACTGCTAGTTTCCTGTCTCTATTGCTCTAGTGGATAAGGGCACAAGACAACAAGAAACTTTGCATTCAGCATCCTCTGGTTTTGTTTGGAGATTAAGTCTGTTGACCCCACTTCAATGGCTGTATGGTGCTGGTGTCTACAGCAGATTCTATGACTGCTTGAACCTCAAGGATGGGGCAAAGACATTGTTGGTGCTGGGCCATGACTGTGACTCCTGGGGATGCTAAGCTTGGGTCCCTGCTTGGTAGGACTTACCTTGACAATGACTATCTTCAGTCTAGGTCAGGCATGGTCTCTCTCTCTCTCTCACCTACTGTTAGTTGAACAAATCCAGAGACTACAACTCCTGATTCCAGCACAGAATTGAATTCCTCAGAAGTCTTAGCTCTTAGCAGTACCTCGACAGAAAATGTCCCTTTAGAGAGAACCGAGGGTTTCACTGGGTGTAGCTCAGCTTAGTGATTGCCCTTTCCTATTTGTGGTGGTAGCACACAGTCCCCCAATCTGTTTATACTTTATGCAGCACAGGAATAAAACTGACTTCATAAATTCTTTATGTCTGACCCTTTCCGCTCTAGCTAGCTGTTTCCTGTTCAGTCGCACCTTATGACCTTGCCTATCTCTTTTATCTTCCAGACTCTGCTTTTCTTCTTCACCCAGGAGGGGGCACTCTTTATCTCTGCACTTTCTTCCATTTGTTTGTCCTGTAGAGTTGAATCTCCCTGCAGTGCTGGCTGTTTCTCCAGTGAGTTTTCTCAGTTCCTTTGCAGATACTGTGTTCTGTTCAGTTGCTGTTAATTGAGGGAGGTCAAACCCAACTGTACTTAGAACTTACTCCTAGCTTTGTGTTTAGGGATCACTCCTGGCAGTGTCCATCATATATGGTACCAGGAATTGAGTAGGGGTGAGCCATGTGCAAGGTCAGCCACTCCTTTACTATTGCTCTGGTCTTTACTGTTCCGTTTTAGTGTGTTCCTTTTTTGTTTTGTTTTTGCTTTTTGTGGGGCACACTAGGTAGAGCTCAGGGGTTACTACTGACTCTAAACTCAGGAATCACTTCTGTTGTTGCTCAGGTGACCATTTGGGATGCTTGGGATTGAACCCAGGTTGGTTGCATGCAAGGAAAAGAGCCCTACTTGGGGCCAGGCGGTGGCGCTGGAGGCAAGGTGCCTGCGCTAACCTAGGATGGACCGTGGTTCGATCCCCCGGTTCCCTATATGGTCCCCCGTGCCTGCCAGGAGCGACTTCTGAGCGCATAGCCAGGAGTAACCCCTGAGCGTCACCGGGTGTGGCTCAAAAATACCAAAAAAAAAAAAAAAGAAAAGAAAAGAAAAGAAAGAAAAGAGCCCTACATACTCCACTATCTCTCCAGCACCAATTTTAGTGTGTTCTTTGTGTTGAAATCCCAGAAATGCTCACAGAATAATTCCTTTTTGGCCATATCTTGGCTATAGCCTCCCCTCCTTTTTCTTTTTCCCATCTCATTCCTTCCTGTTGTAAATGCCATTCCTCTGGCTTTCCTTCTACCTTGATCATGCCCTGCCAGACAGTCTCATCCTTGTTTACTCACTAAGTAAACAAGAATGAGCACCTCTGGTAACCACAATGCTTTCACACATGCCAATAATTTGCAGGTCTATTTTAAGTTCTGTTTCTTGAGCTTTATATTCAGATTGCCAAATTCCATCTAGTCATCTGGCTTTTCTCTCTCAGACAGTGCCTCAGCATAGTCCTATATTCAATATTCTTGGTAGGGGAGGGGTCTTAAATCTTTACTTCATCTCTGCTTTTTTTTGGGGTTTTTTTTTTGGGGGGGGTCTCACCCAGCGCTCAGGGGTTACTCCTGGCACTACACTCAGAAATCGCTCCTGGCAGGCTCGTGGGACCATATGGGATGCCGGGGCTCGAACTACCATCCTTCTGCATGCAAGGCAAATGCCTTACCTCCATGCTATCTCTCCGGCCCTACTTTTTTTTTTTTTAAGTATATATGGACTTGGATAGAGATTGAGTTTAGAATGACTCTAGGGGACCAGAGCGATAACACAGCAGGAGGGCATTTGTCTTGCACGCAGCTGATGCAGGATGAACCTGCTTTGATCCCTGGCATCCCATATGGTCCCCTGAGCCTGCTGGAGCAATTTCTAAGTACAGAGCCCAAAACTCAAAAATAAATTAAAAAATAAATATATAAATAAAACTTGGATTATGACTCTACAGCCAGGATATTATTTTCCTTACCAAACCAACCTGTTTTAAAACTTGTGATGGTCTGACAAAAGCTCAAAGTTAGATTACAGGAGAAATTTTGCACATAGAAAACTGCATTTGATACTTATAGTTTAATTTTCATTCTTAAACACTTCAGAATAAGGAATGTAAAGTAAAAGCTATAATTCATATTTGCCTACACTTAGTTTTTTGGGGCTTGAGTTTTTTGTTTTGGGTTTTTTTTTGGTGGGTGGGCACAACCAGTGATGCTCAAGGGTCACTCCTGGCTGTGCACTCAGAAATCACTCTGGCTTAAGGCACCATTAGGGAAGCCAGGAGATCGAACAACAGTTCGTCCTAGGTCAGCTGCATGCAAGGCAAATGCACAACTACTGGCTCCCACTCTGGCCCCTGCACTCAGTATTTTAAAATCACTTAGTCATTTAAAAATAACCACTAAACAAGCTACAACTCTGACTTTGAGTGCTGGAAGCCTAAATTCCATCTGCACTACCATGCAATATTCCCACCACTGCCTGTAATGATCCCTGCAAAGTGTGACTCCCAAACAAGAAACAGAATAACCTTGGAAATACTGTCTTGTATGTTCATCAGCAGAGCATGGCAGGTCTCAGAGAAATAAAGATGTGGCACTAGCATGGCCCTACTATGTGCTGTATTGGGTTCTCCACCAGGTCTTGTCCAGTGCTCCTCACATATTGTATTTTGCATTTATTCCCGTTTTGTTTCTTCACTTCAAAATATGATATATGCAGTGTGCATAGAAATTTGTTCACAGTTTTTGTTTTTACTATAGTCCAACCCTCCAACGGTCTGAGGGACAGTGAACTGGTCCCCTGTTTAAAAAGTTTGAGGACCACTGTAATAATCCCTTCCTGACAAAACTACTTTATCAGCCTCCAATATCCAAAGGAGAAACATGGAATCTGTGTGAGGCTAAATGAGGACACAGAAGCTTCACGGAGTCAAATCATTTGTCTGACTTGAAGACACAAGGAATGCTCACAGAGCTTCCAAGTTTATCTGGGTTTTTTGCTCCAGTAATCACCAGAATCACTAGTCACTAGCCTCTACTGAGCTCCTGGCCCTGCTGATTTGGAAGGACCTTAGAACTATATTCTGCAGCCACATCCACATCAGCAAAACCAACTCCTCACCATTATGGCTCCACAGCCCACAAAGCCTCGAGTTCAGATGCTTCTAATGAAAACCAGATTGTCCAAGAGCAGTGACAGTGGCTGCAAAGAAGCTCAGCTGGAACTCCTCTGGGGCCGCTGGCCTACAGATGGGAATGAGTCATACCTTCCCCCCTGGACTCTGTTGCTGTCTTGACAAAAAGACCCGGTGTCCTGTGGCGTTTCTCCCATGTTCTGGATATACTTCCCACCTCGAGGCACCACCTGTGGTCCCAGACACATCTTTCTTAGACTTTCCTATGGCAGAGCCTGGAGCCCAGGAGTAGCTGAGGCTTGTGAAAAGATTTCACATATGTTGGTTTTCACATTTGCTGGACGTGGGGATTCTTTTCCACTGATACACTGTCTGAAGGAAATGGCAGGAAACCAGCACAGCCACAATATTTATAAAGGTATTTAGTGAGAGACTTTGGCTGCCAGTGTAACCCATCACTCATGAGAGCTAAAATGAAGTGCGCTTGAGATTTAATAAATCAAAGCATAGTGTTTGTCCACAGCCTCATTTTTTCCCATTACTGGTGGGTTGATATCATCGTTTTCATCCCCTTTATAATCTTTGTGCATCCAGCAGCAGGAAAAATGGATGTTAACCATATTATGCTCTGTTTCCATTTTCAAAGAGAAAATTTTAATTTAACAGACCTGTGATTGTGGTTTTCAGAATGTTCTGAAGGAGCCAGGGAATTTTTGTACAGCAGTATTATGGAAATAGGTCCGGAGATATAGTACAGCAAATAAGGCATTTGCCTTTTAAGCAGCCAAGCCTCATTGGGTCCCAGGCGCCATATGGTCTCCAAGCTTTGCCAAGAGTAATCCCTGAGGACAGAGTCAGGAGTAAATCCTGAGCAGTTCTGGATGAGGAAAAAAAAATTAAACGTATACACACACAACACAAAACCAAAAGCTAATATTTTTTTTAAATTACTGGCTTGTATGTATGCAATGATATATATTTTTTAAATTTAGTCCTTTTAGGGGCCGGAGTGATAGCATAGCAGTAAGGCATTTGCCTTGCACGCAACCAATATAGGCTGGACCCCATTTCGAATTCTGGCATCTCATATGGTCCCCCGAGCCTGTCAGGAGCAACTTCTGAGTGCAGAGCCAGGAGTAAACTGCTGGATGTGACCCCCACACCCAAAACAAAACAAAAAAATTAAGTTCTTTTCTCTTTTTTACCCCCAAATAAAACAGTCTGGAAAAGAATAAAGCTCAAATTTTATTCTTTATTCCCCAAATAAAAAATTGGTCTGGAAAAGAATAATTTTCAAACTTTACTACTCAAAACGTGTAGCAGAGTAGGTTATTTGGAAATTGGCATACAATGTGAGGCTAGACAGACAGTACAGCAGCAGCAAGTGTGCTTGTTTTGTGTGCGGCCCACCTGGATTCAACCGCTGTCATCCCAGACGGTCTCCTCAGCACCACCAGGAATAACCCGCAGTGCAGAACCAGGAGTAAGCCCTGAGGACCGCTGGGTATGGCCCCAAAAGAAGAAAATAAATAAATAGATAAATAAGAAATTTATACACAATTTAAGGAAGAAAATAAATCTTAATCACAACCTGTTAAAAGTAACAACAGTACTTAAAAAAATTCTCTGCCACAACTATTCTGTAAGTCATGTTATTTATCGTAAGTGAATGCAGTATTTTTTTTGTTTGTTTGTTTTTGGGCCATACCCAGTGACACTCAGGGGTTACTCCTGACGCTCAGAAGTCGCTCCTGGCAGGCACGGGAACCATATGGGGAACCGGGGGATCAACCGCGGTCCGTCCTAGGTTAGCGCAGGCAAGGCAGACACCTTACCTCCAGCGCCACCGCCCTGCCCCGCAAATGAATGCAGTATTATGTATTGATTATATCAAACTGGGAAAATGAGAGTGAAATTTAAACAACAGTCTCTAAATTATAAACAGAATTTATTCTAATGTATGTATGTGCAAACGGTTATTGTTCAGGCAAAGGGAAATGATCGCAAGGGAAGGTTTGAGATACAAAAAGAATGTAGGGCCAGAGCAATAGCATAGCAGGTAGGGTGCTTGTCTTACACAAAGCCTACTCAGGTTTGATCCCCAGCATCCCATATGATCTGGCCTGTCAGGAGTGATTCCTTTGTTTGTTTGTTTTTGGTTTGGGGTTTCTGGCTCTCCACTCAGCTCCTGGCAAGCTTGGTAGATCATATGGGATGCTGGAAATTGAACCGAGGTCCATCCAGTGTTGGCCGCATGCAAGGCAAATGCCCTACTGCTGTGCTATCGCTCCAGTCTCCAGGAGTGATTCCTGAGTGCAGAGCCAGGAGTAAGCACAACCGGGTATGGCTGAAAAAAGATGTATAAAAAGTCGGGGCTGGAGAAATAGCAGGGAGATAAGGCATTTGCCTTTCATGCAGAAGGTCATTCGTTTGAATCCCGGCATTCCATATGGTCCCCCGAGCCTGCCAGGAGCGATTTCTGAGCATAGAGTCAGGAGTAACCCCTGAGCACTCCCGGGTGTGACCCAAAAACCAAAACAAAAAGCAAAAACAAAAAATTATTTTTAAAAAATGGAAAAGTTTGGGGGGGGGCTGGATGCTATCTCACTGGCCCCCCCACCAAAATTTTTAAGCTAATTTTAGAAGGGGAAGAGGATTTAGATTTAGACAGTAGTGGTAGGACTTCCAACTTTAGCAAAATTGAAAGTTCAATGCCTGTTCTCTGGGGAAAAAAGTATAAATCTTAAAAATTGTTAGAAAAAGAAAGCTTTTAGTTAGAGATAGTGTAGGGATTCAGATACTGTCTTGCACATAGCCAACCTTGGCTCAGTTCCAAGCACTACATATTGTCCCCCGAGCGACACTAGGAGTGATCCATGAGCCACAGAGCGAGGTAAACCCTGAACACCATCGAGTATGGCTCAAAATCCAAAGCAAGTGCCTTACTATTGTTCCAGCCCCATTAGTTTGATTTAATTACAAAATTTATAAGCAGTTGGAAAAAGCTTATATATTTTATAGCTCTATCTCATGAGAATTATCCCTTATGTACAAGATGCAGCTTATGTTCCTTTATTTTACAGGTGACATTTCTTACCTAAATTATTGAGGTTATTATTATTTTTTCCTTTGGGGGGAAGGTAGCTTAAATCATTTGTTGTAATGTATAAAGAGCCAAGTTCCTACTGGATGAGGATTATTTTGCTTTTACACTAATTTCAAGCAGGCTTTAGTGACACAAACAATATTTTCACTCTGAAATCACCAGCACAATAGCAGGAGGCACCCTGCCATTGTCTGTTTGTGACAAATGACATGGCATTTGGTGTCTGTCTCTCAGAGAATCACCAGTGAATTGCACATGTTTTCATACTGAAAATATCTTCTTAAAATATTTTCTTTACATCTTTAACAGGAAATATTAGCAGTGACCAACAGGAACCAGACTTTCGAAGATTTGATGGCGCATCCTCAGTTTCTTTAGCCATGCCCAAGCCCTGAGCAAGAGCCATGTTCTAGTCAAACATTAATCACAGGCTAACTCAAATCCCCAGGCCCACCTCGCTTCCTCATGTGTTCTTCCAGCATGTTCCCTACCCATTCTGCTGCCAGCCCTAAGCTCTGCCATTTTATTGCTCCCATTACATGCTGCTCTAGACACACTTCTTTCCAGCAGGCCTCTGGCAAGGGCTCCGGTGTCTGCTTTGTTTCAGTCAAAATTCCCTTTGCCAAATCACATGACAGTCTTGCCTCTACATTTTCCATACTTTTGGCCCAGTAACTGTACACTTTCATTTCTTTTTTCCTATGTAGTAATCTAGTTGTGCTGTTTTGTCATTAGGCACAAGACATGTCAGGCATGACTATACTTCTGTCTTGGCCAGATATCTTCCCTACCATTCTAAAAATTTAGGATCAATACATCTATATTAAAAGCATCTGTATTTTTCTGTTTTTACTTAAACTTTTATTTTTCATCCTCCCGTACTTCCCAGTTTCAACAAATCTTGGTTTATTCAATTTATAGTAAATGAGGGGAATAGGTCTTTAGCTTTCCTTCTTTTTTTTCTTTTTTTTGCATTTTGAAAATTACTTTTATTTAGCATTATATACACATAAAAAAGAAATCATCCTTTGATTCCACCCAGCAGAAAACATGCACAAACCTCAGGTAGTTGTTGAGGAAATGAGCCTAGGGCTCAAATTATTGGTTGGGATGGTGCAATCTTTTAAGTTCCAAAGCCCTAGTCAGGAGAAGGGCTTGACTGATACACTGGTACTTTTCAACTTTTTCATTTGTAGATTGTGAACATCCCTGATATCTTTCAAGTATGTACAATGGGTGTCTTGAGTCTGTGCTGACAATCCACAGAGAAGGAGATGCTTCATGTTAGAGTGAGCCTGCTAGACTGTTGGTGAAAGTGTGCTAATTTTTCTTTTGGTTTTAGAAGCTAACCCAGTAGTGCATTGCTCTAGGGACCATGTGTTCTGGGGATTGAACCCTGAAACAAATGTGATGCAACACTTTGTACTGTCCCACACAAACACACACCTAGTGAGACAAAACTACTGGGTTTTTTTTGAATTTTTTTTTTTTTTGGTTTTTGGGCCTCACCCAGTGATGCTCAGGGGTTACTCCTGGCTATGCGCTCAGAAGTCACTCCTGGCAGGCACAGGGGACCATATGGGAACCGGGGGATCGAACCGTGGTCCGTCCAAGGCTAGCGCGGTAAGGCAGGCACCTTACCTGCAGCGCCACCGCCCGGCCCCAACTACTGTTTTTTCAATGTACCATAATGTCTCCCCACAGCAGTCTTTTGGGTCCCACCTTCTACCTCCTGTTTGGTGTTCCACAGAGAATTATAATATGGCACTGGATGTTCAGGAGGGAATTTAACTGTAGCTTTATTTTATTTATTTATTTATTTATTTATTTATTTATTTATTTATTTATTTTGGTTTTTGGGTCACACCCGGCAGCGCTCAGGGGTTACTCCTGGCTCCATGCTCAGAAATTGCTCCTGGCAGGCACAGGGGACCATATGGGGCACCGAGATTCGAACCGATGACCTTTTGCATGAAAGGCAAACGCCTTACCTCCATGCTATCTCCCGGACCCCTAACTGTAGCTTTAAATTATTTCAATTTTAACTGTTTTATATTTAGAAAATACATTTCTTACTTATTTCTGTCATTAAATGGAAACAAATGAAAATATGCTGTTTCTCACCAAAAAGAGGAGGGAATGCCATGGAATGGGAATGGGTTTGGGAACTCTATATTATGTTTCAGAGAGCTGCAATTGCCCAGACCCTCTGGAATAATCTCACTCAGAACAGGGGCTTGGGCCTAGAACTGGAGAGCTGCCTGGCCTGAAATAGATTGTGGAGGGGGAAAAGGAGAGACTTAGGCATCTATCACAAGGAGGGAACATCTCCAGAGAGACCCTGTGAGGAGCAGGTGGGTGATAAAAGACCCAGGTTGCTAGGATTTTCTCCCTCCTTCCTTCTGTTCTTCCTCCCTTTCCCTTGCTTCCATGCCTACCTCCTTCCTCCTTCCCTACTTCTTTCCCTTCCTCCCTTTCCTTCCTTCTCTCCCTCCCATCTTCTTCCTTACGGGAGATAGCATGGAGGTAAGGCGTTTGCCTTTCATGCAAAAGGTCATCAGTTCGAATCCCGGTGCTCCATATGGTCCCCCATCTTCTTCCTTCTTCTTCCTTCATTTATTCCTCAGAGCTTTCCCCACCGAATGTAGGTACCACACTCTTGAGCTATAATCAGTGGGTCTGGAACCAAGATGTTTAAAAGAAAATTGTAATTTGACTCAAAACATGAATATATTATTTCAAAATTTATAAAGTACATAAAGTGCAGAGGAAGAGGCAGTTTGAGGATCAAGATAATATAGTACAATGGATATGGAGCTTGTCTGTCTTGTTGGAGAAGATGTAAGTGATTCTATAGGTCTATAAGGAAGAGTTAAAACTAAGCATCCTGGAGCCAAGAGCACTAGCACAGCTGGTAGGGCATTTGCCTTGCATATGCTGACTGGTTTTGATCCCCGCATCCCATATGGTCCCCCAAACACTGCCAGAAATGACCCCGAACAAAGAGCCAGGAGTAACCCCTGACCACCACCAGGCATGGTATCCAAAGGAAAAACAATAAGCATCCTACAAATCTATTTTACAACATGAAACTATTTTATTTCACAATTCTGATGAGACAAAATTATTACAGAATACCTTTCTAAACTATATGATCTTGCAAAGCCTTGTCATGCTTTCAATTCCTGACTTTAATCAGTTTTTATGTACCTTTTAAAGTACTTAATGTATTTGATAGAAACAATAGTATTTGTCCTCCTTTTGGCATTATTTTTTACCCCAAAAACTTAACTGTTTGTTCAGCAGAGGCATGTGTGAGAGACTGGCCTTCCAGTAGAAATTAGCTGAGTGCCCATGTCGGTATCTGCGTGAGTCGGGTTCTCACACCATTATTTGGAGAATCTCATTCTCATACTCAGAAGGTATGAATGCCAGAGGCACTGTGTGAGTCTGTGCAAATAAATTTGGGGTGAGGCTTTGGGACCCAATTGAGCAGAATGTCAACTCCTCCAGGGCAGTTACTGTAACACACTATCAATGGCTTGCCCAAAGGGTTTGTGTCTTGTTTTGTTTTTTCAAATTCAAACTCTGGTTTCTTGCCAGTGCTTTTTCTTTTTTTTTTTGGTTTTTGGTTTTTGGGCCACACCCAGTGACGCTCAGGGGTTACTCCTGGCTATGCGCTCAGAGGTCGCTCCTGGCTTGGGGGACCATATGGGAACCGGGGGATCGAACCGTGGTCTGTCCTAGGCAAGCGCAGGCACCTTCCCTCCAGCGCCACCGCCCGGCCCCATCAGTGCTTTTTCTTATATTCTAAGGCGCTTATAAAGTTGGATCCAGTGCTTTATGGCACCAATTAAAAGTTATTCCTTCCTACAAACATGTTGATGTTCTTCATACCACACTTTGGTTTAAAGAACAGCATGGAATTTTTATTTGCCCAAGATTAAAATATGACTTTTAGGATATCTGAAATCTGTCCTTGGCTATGTTGCCTTCTGAAAAAAAGAGTGAGAGCTAACAGCCAGCTTGCTTCTCTTGGCCCCATGCTGTCCTTCATTTCCTGGTGTCAATTGGTGGAATGAATTCCTGGTGTTGGTGGAATTAATTCCCTCAACGATCCCTCTTCCTGTTCCCAAATCACAGTCTGTTTTTATTTCTTTGATCAGCTTTAGCCCTGGAAATTAGTATGTTTATTCCTTCTTAGTAAGAAGAGATTATGAAAGTTGTCACAAACATTCAGACTGTCTTAAGGACCAAACCTTTCATGTAGCAAAGACCTGCTAATCTGTACCTTTGGTTATGTTCATCCATACGTATTTCAAACATGGTCTCACTAAATTTGGTCAGTAAAATCATGTGGGCCTTAGTTTAGACTAAGACGCACTAAGCAAATGGGTTAAAAAGAGTTCGTGGACCAAGCACAGAGCTAAGGTTCAAGCATTGGTCTACAAGGCACCACCAAGTGCCAACTCTCAAAAACAGAGCTGGTTTGATCCCCACAAAAACACTTCAAGTGCAGCCCCCAAAACAAAATGACAATTATCATAAAAAGGAAAAGTTCCCCGTTTTTTAAAAAAATTTTTTTCCGGGGCCGGGCGCTGGCGCTGGAGATAAGGTGCCTGCACTAACCTAGGACAGACCGCGGTTCGATCCCCCGGTTCCCCATATGGTCCCCCGTGCCTGCCAGGAGCGACTTCTGAGTGAATAGCCAGGAGTAACCCCTGAGCGTCACTGGGTGTGGCCCAAAAACCAAAAAAAAAAAATTTTTTTTCCCTTTTAGGGACACACCCAGTGATGCTCAGGGGTCACTCCTGGCTATGCGCTCAGAAATTGCTTCTGGCTTGATGGACCATGTGGGATGCTGGGAGATCAAACTGCAGTCCGTCCTGGGTCAGCTGCATGCAGTGGTGTCTATTAACTCTCATGGAAGGTTGAAGTCACCAGTCACATGGAGAAACTATATTTCCTCACTGGGTGCCCACTGTTTTTCTGTGTCCACTTACCAGACGAGTCAGTCCCTGTGTGAGAGGTGGCAGCACTGGGATCTCCTGAGCTTAATCTGGGAGCTGGAGCAGGTTTGTGGCCAGAGGAGGGAAAGGAAAGAACAGAAAATAGCATTACCCTGTATACTGGCAGGCCTCAAGACACTCAGTGGTCAGTGTGAGGGAACAGATGCATCAGCCTAAATTTTCTGTGTGCAGTCCATGGAGGGAAGTTCTTGGATGGAGGCAGACCCAGGAGAGAGAAGGAAATGGGTCTACTAATTTGAGAGATCTTACTAAGAACACAAGAGCTTGAGGACCAGAGTGAAAATACATGGGTAAGACCTTGCAAATGGACTGGGTTAATTAATCCTTGGCATCCCATATTGTACCCAAACCTGCCAGAAGGAATCGCTGAGTGCAGAGTCAGGAGTAAACCCAACCTCCTGCATGCAGAAAATGTGTTCCAGTAGCCACCAGGTGTGGCCCAAAAACAAATATGAAAGAAAAGACAAGAGTGTGGCCAAATGGCAGATGGTCTGGGAAGAAATAACTGAAGATTTCCTACATTCTCTGGGTGCCTAGGTTGAAGCAGGATTGTTCTTCCTCCCGCCACTGGTACTGCTGAGCTGGAGGGAAGAAGAACTTTGAAGCTGGGTTGTGGCCACAGGACATGGTGGGTCTTATTCTAGGACCCAACAAAAATCTTGAATTTTCTCTTTGGAGTTTTATAACACCTGAATCACCAGTTGTCTGGTTGCCACCTGCTGACCCCTCAACCTATTACACCCCACCTCACTACCTAGCTAACCCCATCACAGAGTCTAAGAGGGTTGGTTCATTGATTCACTTTGATTTGATTCCTTTGTCTATTTTCCACAGTAAGCGAAATTATACAGTACTTGTCTGTCTTCATCTGACCTATTTGACTTAGTAGAACCCCCCTTAACTATATTGGTTATGTCATCTTTTAAAAATATATCTGGGGACGGGGGCCGGGCGGTGGCGCTGGAGGTAAGGTGCCTGCCTTAGGACGGACCGGACCGCGGTTCGATCCCCCGGTTCCCATATGGTCCCCCGTGCCTGCCAGGAGCAACTTCTGAGCGCATAGCCAGGAGTAGCCCCTGAGCGTCACTGGGTGTGGCCCAAAAACCAAAAAAAAAAAAAATATATATATATATATCTGGGGCCGGAGAGATAGCACAGTAGTAGGGCATTTGCCTTGCAAGCAGTCGATCCTTAACAGACAGTGGCTCAAATCCCAGCATCCCATATGGTCCCCCAAGCCTGCTAGAAGCAATCTCTGAGCCCAGAGCCTGAGTAATCCCTGAGCATCGCTGAGTGTGGTCCAAAAACAAAACAAAAATGCCCATGTCCCTAGGCATCTGGGGCAGCTCCCCAGCAACATCCCCCACCACCATCCCTGGGTGGGCAGGGCGGTGCTGAGATAGAGCAGTTTTCATTTGTCACAGGAACTAATTATGCGGTTTGCTCCTCCTACACCACCACGTGGTGTACAGTTTCAGTTTCCTCCAAATGTTCACGACCCCAACAAACTTTATTTTCTAAACTAAAAAAAGAAATAAAACAAAAATTTTTATATCTGAGTAATATTCCATTGTGTGTATATATATGTATATATATACACACACACATTATCTTTTGTTTGTTTTAGGACCACACTGGGTAGTGCTCAGAAGTCACTCCTGGTTCTGCTCAGGAAGCTATATGGAATGCCAGGGATCAAACCCCAATTGAACACATGCAGAACAAGCACCCTACTTAGCATCCTACCTCTATGGTCCCTCGTATATCATATCTTCATTCATCTATTTGTGGACACTCAGTTGTATCCATGCCTGATTTATTGTGACGAGTTATGATGAGGATGGTACATACAGCTTTTGGAATTCATGTTTTCTTATTCTTTGTAGCCATTCAGAAGTAAAATAGTTGGATAGTTTTTAAGAAACCTCTACATCATTTTCCAGAATGCCTATACCAGTGTAGATCCCCACCAACACTGTACAAATTTTCTTTCTTTCCATATCCATGTCAGAACTCATTATCTCTATTGTGGGATTTTTTAGGGGGTAGTATTAATCATTGTAATGTTTGGGGCCCGGGAGATAGCATGGAGGTAAGGCGTTTGCCTTTCATGCAAAAGGTCATCGGTTCGAATCCCGGTGCCCCATATGGTCCCCCGTGCCTGCCAGGAGCAATTTCTGAGCATGGAGCCAGGAGTAACCCCTGAGCACTGCCGGGTGTGACCCAAAAACCAAAAAAAAAAAAAAAAAATCTTTGTAATGTTTGTGAAAATGACATCTCGTTGTACCTTTAATTTGCACTTTTAATGATAAAAGATGGTGTTTACCATCTGTGTGTGTGTTTAGTGAATGCTTAGATATTTTGCCCATTTTAAAATCAGAAATTTTTGTTGTTAAATAATGTTGTTGGTGTATTTTGATTAATCCCTTGTCTGATATGGGGTTTTCAAATATTCTCAGATTCTATAGGTGCTTTTTCTCCTTAACTGTAGTTCTTTGATGTAATCTCATATTGTTTTTGTTTTGCTTTGTGGGGAACATACCCAGTGATGCTGAGGGGTTATTCCTGGCTCTGAGCTCAGGAGTTACTCTTAGCCATACTTGAAGAACCTTACAGGATGCTGGGGATCAAACTCTGGTCTATCATGCCCACTTTGGTATCTCTCCAGTCCCCAATCCTTTTTTCTTGTGTGTTCTTTGCTGTTGGGTTAGTATTGAGGGGTATACTGCACTTTTTTCTTCTGTGGTTTTTGGTTTCAGATTGTTCACTCAGAGCTCACTCCTGGTGGGTCTGGGGTACCATATAATATAGGATGCAGGGATTGAATCCAGGTTAGCTGCATGCAAAGTAAGCACCTTACCACTGTGCTATCACTCTGACCTCTAACCTCAGCTCTTAATGCTTGGTTTCAGGAGTTCTTTTTTTTTCTTTCTTTCTTTTTTGGTTTTTGGGCCACACCCGATGACGTTCAGGGGTTACCCCAACTATGCGCTTAGAAGTCGCTCCTAGCTTGGGGGACCATATGGCACACCAGGCTAACGCAGGCAAGGCAGGCACCTTACCTCCAGCGCCACCGCCCGGCCCTGGTTTCAGGAGTTCTTTTTTTTTGTTTTGTTTTTTTGTTTTTTCTGGGCCACACCCGGTGACGCTCAGGGGTTACTCCTGGCTCTTCACTCAGAAGTCACTCCTGGCAGGCACGGGGGATCATATGGGGAACCGGGGAATTGAACCGCGGTCCGACCTCGGTTAGCGAAGGCACCTTACCTGCAGCGCCACAGCCCGGCCCCCTATTTCAGGAGTTCTTTAAGTATACTCTCAGGTTGACTGTGGGGGTGTTATATGTCTCCTGGCTGTTAAGACTGACTTTACTCCCTCTTTTCTCCTGCCCATTCTAAAATGGGGATCTACTTATATAAAGGAGAATCATATTTCTTTTTTTTTTTTTTTTTTTTGGTTTTTGGGTCACACCCGGCA
>PVKC010023303.1:0-17328 GCA_004027635.1 Crocidura indochinensis
TTCTTCTCTTTTTTTCTTTCTTTCTTTCTTTCTTTCTTTCTTTCTTTCTTTCTTTCTTTCTTTCTTTCTTTCTTTCTTTCTTTCTTTCTTTCTTTCTTTCTTTCTTTCTTTCTTTCTTTCTTTCTTTCTTTCTCTCTCTTTCTCTCCCTCTCTCCCTCCCTCCCTCCTTCTCTCCTTCCTTCCTTCCTTCTTTCCTTCTTTCCTTCCTTCCTTTCATTTATTTATTTATTTGATGTTTTCACTCCTGGCAGGCTCAGGATGCCTGGGGTTGAACTCAGGTCTGTCCTGGGTTGATCACCTGTGCCTTATTTTTTAAAAGAAGCTTTTTAATGATTAGTTGAAGACTTAATGGAATTCTTTTCTTTGAAACTGTTTCAGTTTGGTTTCAAAAAGTAAAGGTCAAAGTATCACTACATTGCTAAATCTTCCTTCATATTAACCAAATAAATAGTTGGTTAAATAAATACTTTGCCCCTGATGGACACTTCTCTGTCCTCTAGTCATCCCTTGATATGGGGCCACATACTCAGAGCTGCAGTCCTAGCAATTAGCTCCTCTCCTCTAGCCAAACCCCCTTCTTTATAACAAATCTTGCTTTCTACTACCAAAGTCAGCTTTGCACACTTCATTTCATCTGAGATCATTGACTGGTGCCTTGTCACTCCGGGGTGACTTATCACTCCTGATTAAGGTTGCCTGCCATGGGACGGCCCCCTGTCCATTCTCCTAATAGACCTTCAGCAAAATTCTGGATCCTGGTCTCCATGAATATTAGCTGAAAGAGAACAGGGGTCAAAATTCAACTCTTAAATTAACTTGTTAGTTCCCTCTTCTTCAGTGGGAGATAACTGTTGCCAAACACAGTATCTGTTTCCTCATCTGGAAAATAGGGCTGAGAATAGCCTGTCTAATACAGAGTAGCAGGGATTGAGAGAGATCAGGAACTTAATGTAAAATTTAATTCGAAACATGTTCCAAACTAGAAGGCATCTGGTTTCTGTCTAGTGCCTAGACCATTCAGGCAGTCCACTCACTCCCTTTAGGAGGATTTACACCTGCTGTTTCATCTCACATGGTAACTCACTTACTCTCTCTTGAAAACCCTTCCTCTTTCTTTTCTTCTCCAACATTGAAGGTCTAGGACAGATCTTTTTTGGAAGCCTTACAAAATGGTACTCAGGAAGCCAATGTGTCTTTCCTGATGATTCAAAGAATTGGCTGGTAGAGTCAGCTGTTTGCAAGGAATAATGTGCCTTACCCCTGGATTTATCTTCAATGTCAGGCCTTATTTTTGCACTCGCTTCTTTTTTGTTGTTGTTGTTGTTTTTGTTTTTCTTAGGTCATACCCAGCAGCGTTCAGAAGTTACTCCTGGCTCTATGCTCAGAAATTGCTCCTGGCAGGTTCAGGGACCATATGGGAAGCCAGGACTCAAACCACTGTCCTCCTGCATGCAAGGCCAACATTCTACCTCCATGTTATCTCTCCAGCTCCTGCACTTGGTTCTTAATGTTTCCTTTATGACATTTTTTTGCTTTTGTAGTTAAACTACTAGTTATTTTCCAAATATATTTGTACATAGATTTTAAATTCTCTTCATATCTTAAGTTTCTTGAGTTCATAGTTTGATATATTTGTATCCAGCCCAGGAATTAATATCAGATCCCCCATGAAAAACTGAAAACAAATGAAAACTTGAAACTCATATATTTGCAGTGTTTTCTTAAATAGCTAATTTTTTCTTTCTTTTTTTTTTTTTTCTTTTTCTTTTTGGGCCACACCCGGCGATGCTCAGGTGTTACTCCTGGCTGTCTGCTCAGAAATAGCTCCTGGAAGGCACAGGGGACCATATGGGACACTGGGATTCGAACCAACCACCTTTGGTCCTGGATTGGCTGCTTGCAAGGCAAACACCACTGTGCTTTTCCTTGGACAGGAGTCCTTCCTTCCTACCTACCTCCTTCCTTCCTTCCTTCCTTCCTTCCTTCCTTCCTTCCTTCCTTCCTTCCTTCCTTCCTTTCTTCCTTTCTTCCTTTCTTTCTTTCTTTCTTTCTTTCTTTCTTTCTTTCTTTCTCTCTTTTTTTCTCGAAATTTAAATTTTTATATTGTAAATAAAATAGAAATTTTATATTGTAAATAAAAGAGATCCAATAGTAGATTTGCTTTTAATTCCCAGGTTCACTGACCTCTCAAAAAGCCTATACACTCAGTCCAACTGATCATCTGTCACTTAAGTTTCTAAAAAAACATATATCTGGGTTTAGTTCACATTTTGTGAATTAGATTTCTTGAGGGTAGTAGTGGAGGTGGTGGTTGGAAATTGGATTTTCTAAAACTTCCTATATTGACTTACACATATTTGGAAACTACAGTTCTAAAAGATAATCCTGTATTCCTTTTATCATTTTTCACTTACCATGGTGGTTTGCCAACCATGCTGGTGCTTACTTGGATATTATTATAGATGGTTCCATAACATGCATCTGCAGGAAATCTCATGGCATACGTGAATGTAGAATGTTCAGAAATGAGCCCATTAAAGGTTTCTGAGGTAAATGAATAGTTAGATTGCTGCATTATTTTAGAACTTTTGTGAACCAGACCTTGTTACCGCCATCTGCTTTGTAAATTTTATTTTCAGTTTAACAACTGGATTGTGAAGAATACACAAAATTATCCATTTACAAAAGCCAAATTTGGCAAGAATGTACCTTTAGCTATGTAGCCACAGTTTCTTTCCTTATAGGGTTTTAGTTTATAGGGCTCTAATTTTGGTCTATCCAGATTTTTAAGAGGGCAAAACTGAGTCCACAATAAGTATTTTTTGGCTTGGATTTCTTTGAGAGTTAAAAATGTATTTATATAATTGAAAGCTTTCCATTTCATCCAAGCACAGATTGAAATCGTTTGAAACAAGCACTTGTCTCCATCTAATTGCAGTAAGCTGCTGGCCACTGCCATGCACCTCTCAACAGTTGACCTGCAGGGGTGGAGAGTGATGTCTATTGTAATTTAAAATTGTTGGCATCAGTTTCCATTATTTCCACTGGGAAAGACTAGAACACAGGAACCATATTCAGCTTCTCCAAAACCCTGGTCTTCTCTGTGGAGAAATTTAAAAGTCAGGGAATATTCTACCCAGAGATAGAGGAGAATTGGGTCTCTGAACACTTTACATTTCCCCTTCTATTTATTCCAAATATTGAACTCCTATGCCTATGGCTCCCTAAGAGTGAATTAAATAATTGTAATTGTTCCCAAGTGGAAAGAACTATTGTGCTTTCAGTTTCTTGTTTCAGTACATTATCTTATAAAGTACAATGAACTGATACTGTGATCATCAGGAAAATAACTTAGATAGTTATTTTATATGGGAAATCTAATTTGGGGAGGGGGGTTGGGTCACACCTGGCAGTGCTCAGGAGTAACTCTTGACACTCAGAGTTTACTCCTGGCTCTACGCTCAGAAGTCGCTCCTGGCAGGATGGGGGACCATATGGGATGCCAGGATTCTAACCACCGTCCATCCTGGATTGACTGCTTGCAAGGCAAACACCCTACTGCTGTGCTATCTCTTTGGTCCTGGAAATCTCATCTTTTATCAATAAAAGTGGTAGTACTTACAACAGTGCTGGTGAAGAGAATGGGATCTTCTCCCTCATACTGCATTTGCTGAGTAAAAATAAGCAAAGCAACAGTATTCTTAGATAGTGCATTTACTTCAATAGTCTTGGATTTGATATTTGTGTTTCACTTTATTGGGATATAGTTGACCTATAATTTTGTGATTTTAAGATGTCCAAGGTATTGATTTGATATGCATATATTGAAATGTGACTATTACCTTATATTAGGTAATATTAGCTATAATTACAAAGCTATGCATTAACTTCTCATAACATATTTTTCTTCTATTTTTCTTCTAGGGGCCCAAGAGATAGAGCTAGGGTAAGGAAGTCACTTGCCTTTTTTTTTTTTTTTGGTTTTTGGGTCACACCCGGCAGTGCTCAGGGGTTACTCCTGGCTCTATGCTCAGAAATTGCTCCTGGCAGGCGCGGGGGACCATATGGGGCACCCGGATTCGAACCGATGACCTTTTGCATGAAAGGCTAACGCCTTACCTCCATGCTATCTCCCGGGCCCCCACTTGCCTTTTATATAGTGAATCCTAGTTCATTCATATAAAAGTCCCCTGAGCATTACCAATAATGATACTTGGGCCAGTAGCAAACCATGATGACTTCAGGTTATTACCCTAAATCAAAACCAAACACATTTACCTTCAAATTGTAAGTTTGTATTCTTTTACAGGGCCTCTCACTCTGGCCTTTCCCAGTCTCCTCACCCTCGCTCAGCCTTTGATATGGCCATTCAACGTGTGTGTACAATTTTGAATTATTTGTTTATTTAAGTTTGGCGGGGCTCAGGGGTTATTTCTGGCTCTGCACTCAGAAATTTCTTCTGGCTCAGGGTACCATATGGGATGACGGGGACTGAACCTGAGTCTTTCCTGGGTCAGTTGCATGCAAGGCAAACGCCCTACCATTGTGCTACCACTTCGGCCCCTAAGTTTGGCTTTTTTAACGTTCCATATATAAAAGCGAGATGATGTAAGTGAGATCTTGAGATATTTGTTTTTTTCCTGGCTGACTGACTTCATTTAACACAGTGCCTTCAAAGTCCATCCACATTGTCTAAGCTTTACTTTATCCACCCATGTTTTATTGTTTAAAAGTAACATGGGACTTGATCTCTGGAATTTCTATGGATGATAGGAATCAAAATGGTAAAATTTCAAAAAGGTCAAACTTTCTTTTCCTTTTCAATGTAAGTTCTCTTTCCTGCAGACAGACTCAGTTTATGAAGTCAGTTTCTGGAGTGGATCAATGTGTGTAGCAGCTCTGCCTCCTCCAGCAGATGGTGCAACGTCATCTTAATTTCCTCCATTTTGTCAGACTGTGGAATGTTTGAGTTCCAGCTTATAGTGGTCAGATTTTTACAAGAATTAGGTCTGTCTGGAGCCAGAATGATAGCACAGCAGTAGGGCATTTGCCTGGCACGTAGCCAACCCAGGACAGATGGTGGTTTGATCCCCGGCATCCCATATGGTCTCCCAAGCCTGTCAGGAGTGATTTCTGAGCACAGAGTCAAGAGTAACCCCTGAGAGCTGCCGGGTGTGACTCCCCAAAACAAACAAACAAACAAACAAAATAATTAGATCTGTCTTACTAAGTGCAAAAATTGTGTTATAAATCTTAAGAGGCACAGTGTCCCAAGTGAAATGAAAGCAGTGATTGACTTTCCTTTTGGATGAATATTACCACTGCTTCATTCAGGTGACCAGACATATTTTTCAAGCAAAAAGTAGAAAGAAAAAAGTTTTTGTGTGACTGTCAAGTGGAAGCTTTTATTTGAATTGCAGAGAGGTTTCTGAAGGAGTGTGCAGCAATGTATGAAACAGGTGACCCTCTAATCCTCTTCCTGACCCAGATCAAATTAACTTTGGGTTTTTAATGGAACCCCTCCCACAAAATCATCATGTTTATCAACTTCCTAAATTAAAAAAAAACCTTATTTTGTTTTGGGATAGGGGAGGGAAAAGTTGGGAAATGGTCCCATGGTTCTAGCACATACTCTGGGTTCAGTCCTGGCATGAGTACCACATGGTCTCTGGAACACAGCTGTGACCCCAGAGTATAGAGTCAGGAGTAGCCCCAGAAGGTCTTGGGCTTGACCTAATAGTCAACAAGTAAAATAGAATAACATCTTTTTTTTTTTTTTTTTTTGGTTTTTGGGCCATACCCAATGAGGCTCAGGGGTTACTCCTGGCTATACACTCAGAAGTCGCTCCTGGCTTGGGGGACCATATGGGAACCGGGGGATGGAACCGTGGTCCATCCTAGACTAGCGCAGGCAAGGCAGGCACCTTACCTCCAGTGCCACTGCCCGGCTCCATAACATCTTTTTTGAATTAATGAATGTCTCAAATATATAAAAAAAGAAGAGCTAATTTAATCAATGTCCATCAAACTTTAATACCTTTTAGCAAACTTTCATTTTAATCTTAAAAACTGATAGTATTAAAAATACATATAACTCTTTAGTTATCTCTTTATAATCTTGCTACACATAAAAGTATAAAAATAACACATCAAAGTGATGTATAAACTATATGTGTAAAGTATATGTATAAAGTGATGAATAATATACATCACAGTCAGGAAGTGGCTCTTGATATATTATTTGAATGTCTGTTTTTATACTTTCATTTTATGTATATGCCCCCCAAACAGCAAGGGCCTGGGGCCAGAGCAATCACACAGTGGTAGGGTGTTTGTCTTGAATGCTGCCTACCTGGGACTTATCCCAGTTCTATCCTTGGCATCCCATATGGTTCCCTGAGCCAGCCAGGAGCAGTTTCTGAGCACAGAGCCAGGAATAACCTGTGAGCATTGCTGGCGTGGCCCCAAAACAAAAGAAAAAATCCAACAAAATAAATCCAAAACAAACAAACAAAAAAGGGCCTTTTTTTTGGTTTATATTTACTTTAAATGGACTACTCTATCTATCTATCTATCTATCTATCTATCTATCTATCTATCTATCTATCTATCTATCTACATCTCCTACTTCTTCTGTTCCTTGTTTTTTTCCACTGGACATTAAGGAATCTAAAATGTGTCTCAGTTTCACTCTCTTTTATTGCTGGTTTATATTTTAGGCACTACTCTTCCAAAACTATGCGATTGTTTTCCTGAAGCATATTTAAATTTCAAGTATTTTCTATTACCAATAATGCTGGAATGAGAGCTCTTATGTTCTCATGGCTTTGTGAGTTTCTTTGGAGTCCCTTTTTTTTTTAACATCTATTTTAAGAAAGTAAATCACAGGGTAAAGACTGACATATTAATTGGGTAAAGTAGAAGATCTATGTCTAACTCTAGTTCTATGCATAGCAAACAGGACATTGTATGGAAACTCCAAAATCTTAAGCTACAACACTTATACTCAACATTAGAAGAAAAGAGCTCACATAGGTACAATGACACTATACTGGTAGAGAATACATTGATGGTAGAGTTTGGGCAGGGATTTTGCCTCACATCAGATTGGATTTATCTTTCTTAGGACATGGAATTGGTTTAATTCCAATGAAGAGAAAATAGGCTTAATTGATGTCTTTCAGGTCTTGCTCTCTGTGTCTTGTTCTCTCTTAATTCTGAGTTAATAGCTCTGTCTTGTTAATAGATCTTTCCTGCTCTTTGAGGGACACACGCTGACTGTTCTTTCATGATATTTTCATGCTATTCTCATAAAAGTTCTGTTCATCTCACATCCCTCATCAATGTGAAATACTGATTTCCTCAGAGATTTTATTGTTCCTGCTGACGCACAAATACACAAACAGTGCTAATTTTTATAACCAAAAAACGTCATTTGATGAAAATTTCCTTTTGTGGTAAATCTATTTCAGGAATTTAATATTTTCTTTCCCTTTTAACCCTACAGAAATATATTTGTCCTTAAAATATGAAATTTGATTAGGAGTCTGGGATGGGAAAGATTCGATGTTACAGCACAAACCATGTTATTCTTCCAAGCTATCTCCAAGTGTGGTTCCTGGATCAGGAGCATTAATGTATTATAACATACATATTTGGACTAGAGAAATATAGTTCAAGTGGTAGAGCACATGTCTATCATGATGGAGGCCCTGAGTTCCATTCTTGACACCACACACTTTCTTACTTCTCAGCTAAGTCAAACAGTGCCAGGAATTACCCTGGGCCCCCAATTCCCACTGGTTGTGATCCCTATTAAGAAAGAAATGAAAATTCTTATGTCACCTAGATGTACTAACTAAGAAGCTTTTAAGATGAGGTTTGGTGATATTTTAAGAAATCTTTGTCACTTTTTGACTAAAATTGATTTATAATTTTATAATATTGTCACTAATAATGTTTTTTTTGTTTTGTTTTGTTTTTTGGACCACAGCCGTGATGCTTAGGTTACTTTTGGCTATGTGCTCAGAAATTGCTCTTGGCTTGGAGAACCATATGGGACTCCGGGGGGATAGAACTGCGGTCTGTCCTAGGCTAGTGACGGCAGACACCTTACCGCTCTGTACCACCACTCCAGCTCCAGTAATATTGTTTTATGAAGACAGCATTCCATCAACATTCTTCTACCAGACTATTCATTTCCCTCTGCTATTGTCTTAGAGGCCCACCTTTTACCTCTTTTTCTCCCCCCACCCCCAAAACCAAAATCTCACTGCCAAAGTAACTTCAGACTTGTAGATCAGATTTTAGATTCTATTGCTTGTGACCTTTTGTTAGCACCCAATTATTCTTTTTATCCCATGTATGAAAGTTCATTCTGTATCCCTCCTTTGACTGACTGCTCAGCATGATACCTTTTACATAGCAGCAAATTGCATGATTTAATCTTTTTTTAATAGTCAAGTAGTATTCCTTTGTGGTATGTGTGTGTGTGTGTGTGTGTGTGTGTTTGAATGTGAGTGTGAATAAGTGTGTGAATCGTAGTTTTATTACCCAATCATCTGCTCTTGGATACATGAATTATTATCAGATTTTGGCTTTCATAAATAGTGTTATAAAAACATAAGAGTGCAAATAAATGTCTTTTCTTCCTTTTTTTTTTTTGTTTGTGTGTGTTTTTTTTTTGTGTGTGTGTGGGGGGGTGGGGGGAGGCATGCCCAGAGATACTCAAGGGCTACTCCTATCTCTACACTTGGGAATTACTTCTGGCAGTGCTGGGGAACCATATGGGATGCTGGGAATCAAACCTGGGTCAACTGCATGCAGGGGAGGCTCCCTACCTGCTGTACTATTTCTCCAGAATCTTAAAGAATGAATCACTTTATTTTATTTTTTAATTTTTTTGTTTCTGGGACACATGTAGTGGTGCTCAGGGCTTACTTCTGATGCACTGAGATCATTCCTGGCAGGCTTTGGTGGGAATCAATGAGGTTCTGGGGATTGAACCTAGGTTGCGTGCCTGCCAGGCGGCAATGACACTATTTGCTTTACTATTTCTCTAGTCCCTCAAATGTCTTTTCTGATCAGAGTTTTTAGGCTTTTAGGTATATTCCCAGAAGTGAAATTAATTTTTTCAACAGGATTGTGGAGAGTGTGAGAATCTCTCCTTCAAAGAATACTTATGGAATGACTGGAGGGTATATTGGGACCAGCCTTACTATGCTTCCTGTAAGAGTTAAATGCTTGAAAGATGACATCGCTCAGTGTCTTTTGGTGTCATTACTAAATTGTTAGTGACTGAGAAAGGTATATCTTAGAACTAACCATGTGTGTGAGCGTTACAGACAAAACTTTCTAGGAATTTAATTTTTTTAATTTTTTAAATTAACATTTATTTAAGCACCATCTTTACAAACATGTTTGTAGTTGGGTTTGAGTTATTAAAAAATATACTCCCCTTCACCAGTGCAACCTTCCTACCACCAATGCCCCCTATTTCCTCCTTCCCCGCTCCCTGCCTGCCTTTGAGATAAACATTCTATTTTATCCTGACAGTTGTTGGTGTAGTTATTACTTTAACTGTACTCACCAATCTTTGTGGTATGCTTCATATCATGGGTTGGGTCCTTTCAAACCTCATCACTATTGACAGACAAAACTTTCACTTAGGGAGGCTGCTTTTCTTTTCTTTGTTTGCTTATGACCTACAGTAGGAAATAGAATGCCGTAAATCTGAGTTTCCAGGGTTACTTCTTGCTGCAGATAACGGGCAGGAAATTAAAACAATCTGTGATAGTGTTTTGTTTTTATTAGGCACAGATGGTAGTGTTCAGATATTTGGGCACAGAACATAAATAAATAGAGCAGGGAATCTTCATTATTAAAGAAAAATGATATGGCGTGGTCAAGTTTATAGCCCTGGTTCACTGGATTGAAATGAAATATGGCAGTATTAGTATCCTTTCACCACAAAAACATTAAGCAGTATTGGTGCAATCTTTTTTACTTTGTTCTTGAGTATGCAAAAACATTTACATGATTTTAAAGTAGAAACGATATAAAAGTTGTTTTTAAAGATGTCTCTGTCATGTATATTCTTTTGCTGAACTCAATCTCTTATAGTATTTTTTTTTCGTTTTAAAATTTAGAAGTAATTTTTATAAGTGAGAAAAGTTTTTGGAAGCCATGCATGTAATGATATTAAATAATATTAACTTGAAATTTTGGCAAAATCCAGGAGCAAATTTTATGAGTGGAAAACTATTGGGAGGATTTATGATATAAGTCAAGTTTATAGTGTCAGGAACTGGCCTCAAAAGTGAGAAGGCTTAGGATTAATTATTAACAATTATTATGTATATATATGATAACTTTCAAAAATTTGTCTGTGGATTAAGGTAGACTTCTTTTTTTTTTTTTTTTTTTTGGTTTTTGGGTCACACCCAGCAGTGCTCAGGGGTTACTCCTGGCTCCATGCAGGCACAGGGGACCACATGGGGCACCGGGATTCGAACCGATGACCTTTTGCATGAAAGGTAAAAGCCTTAACTCCATGCTATCTCCCGGGCCCCAAGATAGACTTTTGAGAAAAAAGTTTTGACTTAAGGAATGGCACTGGATTTTGTCAGTTACCCTAACAGGTGAAATGCTTATGGGTGTATATCTAAATCCCACATGTTCACTTTTGTTAAGCACATTAAAGACTTTCCTATCAATCTGTCAAGTCTGTCTTTGAGTAGTCTGACTCTGAGGATGCTAACTATGGTTAAATGATGACTCAGTAACTGTGAGTCCCTATTCTAGAACAGTGGCACTGAAGGTCAGCAGAGGGTTAGCCACTTGAACAATGGTCCTGTGACTCACAGGGCAGCCTGCACTTCTTAGAGGAAGTAGCTGTGGGTGTCTGTAAACTCTGCGTCTCTTCCCTTCCTTATCTCCTCTCATGGTCTATACTGCAGTTGTCCAAATCCTTGAAGCCACATAGCTCAGTGCCTGGAATGTATCTAAACTGTCAAGTTGTCCAGATATCAGAGCAATTATTAAAAAAAATAGAGCCTTTAAAATTTGTAAATATCTATGCTATATACGATCCTATGTGCCAGAACTCATAGGCTAGATAAACAACATGCTCCAGACTGGATGGGCACATGCTTAAAAACTGAATAATAAATTTTCTTGGGAAGGGAGAGTAGGGACTGTTTAGTATAAGTCTGATGCTTGTGTACATGTATAGTAACTGAAAAATTTTATGAGTAGAAAGCTATTGGGAGGATTTATGATATAAGTCAAGTTTATAACGTCAGGAACTGGCCTCAAAAGTGAGAAGGCTTAGACTTAATTATTAACAATTATTATTATATATAATTTATTATATGTAATATATAATTATTATTAACGATTAGGTTTTCTAATATATAGAAAAAGTTAAGTACAGAAATTACTGCTCCTCGTTTTAGCACTTTTTTCTTTCCCTCTCATGTAAGTAATTTACAGTCCTGCATTTGCTATATAATACTATATCATAAAGATTTCCCCATTATTTAAAGAAAAAGCCATAATTTTTTTTTAGTCACTGAATTCAAAGTTATTCGCAATTGGGTTTCAGGCATACAATATTTAACACCAATTCCTTCACTTGTGACCACTTCAACCAATTGCTTCCCTCTACACTTTCCACCCACCAATCTGCCTCTATGAGAGGCACTAAAATTAATTTGAAAAATATGTAATTGAAGTTTATTAAAAATTTTTATTACTGGGCCAGAGAGATAGCACAGAGGTAGGCCATTTGCCTTGCATACACCTGAACCAGAATAGGATTGATCTCCAGCATCCCATGTGGTCCCCCGACCGAGCCTGCCAGGAATGATTTCTGTGCGCAGAGTCAGGAGTAACCTCTGACCGCCACTGGGTGTGACCCAAAAGCCAAATAAAAAAATTATTATTTACTTTTTAACATTGTGGTTTACATAGTTGTTCTTAATAGGTTTTTATTTTTTTGGTCTTAGGGCCACACCTGATGACACTCAGGGGTTACTCCTGGCTATGTGCACAGAAATCGCTCTTGGTGTGGGGGACCATATGGGACACTGGGGGATCAAACAATGATCTGTCTTAGGTTAGCGCGCGTAAGGCAGATGTTTCACCGCTTGCGTCACTGCTCTGGCCCTGAAATTCCATGTTCTGATTACAGTCCCACCACCAGTATAATATTACCTCCACTGATATAAAAATATATATATAATAAGTTATATTATAAATAATACATAAAAGGGTATAATATCCAGAGACAATATTCAATGGCAATGGATTTATTGGGGAAAATCAGCAAAATAAAATTTGTGAAAATTGTTATGATTCACAGCAGGGTTAAGTCATTGTCTGAAGGTTTACTAAACTGTTTAGTGCTAGTTGATCATTCTGTGCTGTTAACCTTAAGTGGCTTCTATGCTACTTTGACATATAATTTGGTACATTCCTACTAGGGTGTCAGTACTAAAAAATTGGAGGTGTCATGTAGCTGCATATGCTGCATAAGATCCTAGAGTTCTACAAGAGGTGCTTCTTAAAGAAGAACTTCTGGCACTCTGGTTGTTAGTAAAAAAAATAATTACAATTTGATGGGAGTAAAGAATTAATTTAAATCTCTGAATTTCCTTAATATACTAGACAGAATTAATGTTCTTACTAGTTTTTACTTTTCCCTGGGAAGTATTGGCTTTTCTATTCTTTCTATGAAATTAGAACTGTTTCTAAAACAAGTCTCTGATTTCAGATGTCCTAAACGATGCTATCTTTGATGAAGATCATGATGAGATGGTGATTGTGAAAGATATAGATATGTTTTCCATGTGTGAACATCACCTGGTTCCATTCGTTGGAAAGGTAAGATTTCTTATTATTCCCTAACAACTTAAAATATCTCAATAAAATTTTTATATTAAAATTTACTAATAAAATTTAATATTAGAGGGACCAGAGAGAGAGCACAGCGTACCTTGCATGCAGTCGACCCGAGATGGACCTGGGTTTGATTCCTGGCATCCCTTATGGTCCCCTAAGCCTGCCAGGAGGAATTTCTGAGTGTAGAGCCAGGAGTAATCCCTGAGTGCCACCAGTTATGACCCAACCCCATCCCAAATTAAATTAAATATTAGGATAAATTAAATATTAGGATAATTGTATTTAAGAGTCTCCTGTTAATACCTAACTATCCGGCTATTTAAAATTATGCACAAATATTTACTCTTTATCAACCTGACTAATATAAAAACTCAAATTAACAAACAAAATCAATTAGCAAAATGCCTTCAGAATGAGCATTTCATTTTAAACATATAATAACTTGGTTAAAAAAAATAAAGTAACTTGGCTAACACAAAATTCTTTCTTAATTTTGCTGATATTTTATAATTAAACTTTGAATTTGTTACACTTTATGCACTTCAGCTCTATTCAAATATATTGTGCATCATGTTGGCTTCTTAGGGTCATTCTAGCATGCTAATAAAATTTTCTTTTGATGCTAAAAAAAAGTAACTTGGTTAAAACCATACAGTTTTTCTGATTCGTTGCTGCATGTTTCAGAAAATGTTGTCTTCCCCTTTATTTTGAACCAAGACCTCCCAGATTCTTAAACAATATAACCTCTTTTTTTTTACAATATAACTTCTTAAAATTAAAAATAATTCTTTATGATCAGTAGATGTTTGATTTGTATATTTATACACACACCTATATACTCACATAAACATTTCTTGGACAGAAAAGTATTGCTAGTAGAGAAAATTTAAGAAGCTCTGTCCTAAAACTTACAATATAAGTTTAGTATAGTATAACTTGAACAATAATAATAGATTTTCTTGTGGCAAAGGTTTTATTACTAGAGGACATAATTTATTTTAATCCATTCTATTTTAGGAAAAACGAGTCTGATAAAATGTAGTTACCTTTTTTTTGGTAATTAAATATACCTTTCAGTATGTGGGTTTAGGACCAAGATGTGTTCTGTTTTCTTTCCATCACCAAAAATCACAATTTTATTTTATTTTTATTTATTTATTTATTTTTTGTTTTTGGGCCACACCCCTTTGACGCTCAGGGGTTACTCCTGGCTATGCGCTCAGAAATCGTCCCTAGCCTGGGGGACCATATGGGACACCGGGGGATCGAACCTCGGTGAGTCCTACGCTAGTGCTTGCAAGGCAGACACCTTACCTCTAGCGTCACCTTCCCGGCCCCACAATTTTATTTTTTAATAGGGATCACCCCACAGGACTTGTATTAGAGGTTAAATTTTGTGCCTATACATCCTAGACATGT
Source organism: Crocidura indochinensis (assembly GCA_004027635.1). Lineage (NCBI taxonomy): Eukaryota > Metazoa > Chordata > Mammalia > Eulipotyphla > Soricidae > Crocidura > Crocidura indochinensis. The sequence goes on from PVKC010023303.1 coordinate 14,323, forward strand.
GCTCTACCATTAGAGCTATTCTTCTAGTTCCCAAATTTTATTTTGAGTTCTTATTAACAATTATCAAATAATTTCAAACCTATTGGACACATGTGTGATATTACCTTTTCAACATCTAAATTTATTAAGTGTTAGCATTTATTTCACACTTTTGGTTTGCATTTTATTATGTTATTATAGAAGTAAAGCAGAAAAATACCAAAAGATTTTTCTTACCCTCTCATAGATGGATAATTGGTACATTAGTACCTGAGATTTTCCCTCAACCCCCTTCATAATCTCTAACTCATCCCTTCTTTCCACAGGTAACTAGTATATAGATTTCTAACACATAGATTAGGTTTTTTTTTGTAACTACATGAAAAAAAGAATCTACAACTTAACTCTGTATTTGACTTCTTTTTTTTTACATAGCAAGAGTCAGTAATGTTTTTGCCTATTATAGTTTGTTTATTTTCTGTGTTATTGCTGTGCACTATGAGACGACTCAAACATACCACTATTTTATTTTGTTCTTTGACATTTGCTGGTGCTAAGGGATTATTACTCCTGGCAGACTCAGATGACCATATGGATGCCTGGGATGGAACCTGGGTAGGCTATCTGCAAAGCAAACAAACTCCCTTCTGTGTTATTACTCTGGCCCACTCCCTCTATTTTCTCTTTCGCCTTATATCCATTTCTCCACTCTCCCTCTCCTATCACAAATAATCCTACTATTAGTATTATTTTGGTGTGCATGTGCATGTTTTTGTTAGGAATACACCTTGTAGTTGAATTGAAACATTATAGAGTATGCCCATTTTTTTATTTATTTGATACTGGCATTTTCAATTTCCACAGTGGTTGTACAATCTTGTAAACATCCTTGAATATTGTACCACTGTTTTATGTATTGTCAATTGAGTTCCTGTTTACGCAGTTTTTATTACTTGATATTTTTAGTCTTTTAAGCTCCAGGCATTCTGTGTATAGTGGTATCTCTCTTGAAAACCTTATAGCATAGAGATTTTCAAATATATCTAATATTAGGAAGACTAATATAATACTTTGCATTTCTATCAGTCACTTTCAACAGCTTCAGTCCAGGATCAGTCTTGTACAGGTCTTGATGGAACTATTAAAGGAGATCTTATATATCATATATATACACATATATTTAATATATAGTGAATATTTATATTTATATAAACATTTTACTTCTTTCAGTATGAATCTTTAAAAGATAAAGATTTTTAGGGCCGGAAAGTTAGCAAGGAGGTGGGGCATTTGCCTTGCATGCAGAAGAACTGTGGTTTGAATCTCGGCATCCCATATGGTCCCCAAGCCAGGAGCGATTTCTGAGTACATAGCCAGGAGTAACCCTTGAGCATTGCTGGGTGTGGCCCAAAAACAAACAAACAAACAAAAAAGATACATATTCCTAATTGATTATCAACCTAAAAAGCAGCAAATCCTTAGGTTAAGGATCACTAAGTCTAGAAAAGGTGACTCTTCATTTTTTTTATTTGTTTTTGGGTCACACTTGGCACTGCTCGAATCTTACTTTCGGCTCTGCACTTAGGGACCATCTGAGGTGCCAGGGGATCAAAACTTGGCCGTTCAAATGTAAGGCAAGTACCTTACTCACTGTACTATCTTTCTGACCCCAAGAGTGAAATATTATTTGTTTCAGTCAATAGAAGAAAAACTTACAGGAATTGTATCGATAATTTAACTTTACCACAAAATACCATGATTATACCTCAAATTTATAATTAATTCTTATTTTGGGGGGAGTCTCCTAAGTGATGCTCAGGAGGTGAGCCCTGAGCCAATTGGGGCCTTTTCCAGCCACTAGACCAATGGCTCAATGTGAGGTTCTGACGATACAACGCTGGAAGTTGCTAGGCCATGTGTTGTGACTTCCAGGGGCCTCCAGGGCTGCAAACTATGATGCTTGAGGGATCGTGTCCTGCCAGGGTTCTAATTAGGGTCGACTGCCTGAAAAGTATATTACTTAACCCTTGTATTATCCCTCTAGCCAAATTATTATAATATCAATAAGTCATCTATATATGTTTTTCTTTTTGCTACATTTATATAATGTTCTAAAATGCTTACTCAACAGCTTATTTTCTATGTTTTAAAACTCGTTGGTGTTTAAAGATAAATTTTCATTTGATGAATTATCTAATTATATTGTTATTTTATTTTGTCACTGAAAAAATGCTGCATTTTTGCCTGACTCATAATTTCTTTCTCTTCTCTGAAGGTCCATATTGGCTATCTTCCTAACAAACAAGTACTTGGTCTCAGCAAACTTGCCAGGTAAGTTACAACTATAGCTAGCGAGCAGAAAAGCAGGTTTATAGGACAACTCCTATTCCAGTGAGAATTCTAAACATGCTTTCTCTCTGTGCCAATTCCTGGAGAAAGTCACTCTGCACCTTAAAATGTATAGTTGCAGGTGTTTGGGAGATAGGTCAGTGGTTAGGGGTTTATGACACTGCATATGATTCCAAGTTTTATCTTTCATACCACATAGAGCAGCATTTTTCAACCACGGTGCCACAGTATATTAGTGTGCCATGAAATATTGTCTGATGTCCCATGGGAAAAATTCCAATTTCAGCCATAACATGCATGGCTTTGTCTCACAAATAGACCAATCATAAAATTATTTCATAATAAGGTAATTATAAAATAATTTCTTTTTGTTGTTGTTGTTGTTGTTGTTGTTTTTTGGGTCACACCCGGCAGTGCTCAGGGGTCACTCCTGGCTCCATGCTCAGAAATTGCTCCTGGCAGGCACGGGGGGCCATATGGGGCACCGGGATTCGAACCGATGACCTTTTGCATGAAAGGCAAACGCCTTACCTCCATGCTATCTCCCGGGCCCCATAAAATAATTTCTTTGTGTTTGATTCCTACTCAAGAAATAACTTTAGATATAGTCAATATAGGCACAGAGCTAAATTTTTTTTTAACATTTTTTAATGGTGGTGTGCCTCGTGATTTTTTTTT